>VXBW01001551.1:0-142243 GCA_013400375.1 Thinocorus orbignyianus
CTGTTGAAAGGTGAGCAGAAGCCCATTGCCTGTTCTTCACCATTTCTCTCCTTTGCAACCATCCTGGTACATTTAAGATAGACACAGAATTGGGAAACAACACATCAGTCAATCTTGGCTGCCTCCTCAGTGGGCCTTGCGCAGTATGGAAAGTATGCTCTGGGCTATGTACAGACACATATAGAAAGCCAAGGTGCAGAGGAATAATGTCTTTCTGATGGCAAGAAATCCCTTCAGGCAAAGATGAGGTATATTGATACTGCACCGTGCCCTAAACAAGCTCTCCTTCAAGACTTATGTTGTGCATAGTACTATATTGAGCGTCTATAGAGAGCAGAAATTCACCAAGGAAAGGTATCACATGCAAAAATATATAGGTCTGGTTTGTTGAAGTTTTTCTTTTTTCTTTTTTTTGTTTTTAATATTATGAAGTAACCTTTCTGTTCTGTCAGGATAAAGCAGTTAGAATAAGAGAACTCAGACCTCAGAAGCTTTCTTAATTTCCTAAAGCTGACATTCCTTAAAGTAATTAAAAACCTACTGAAACTCTGAGGAAACGGGTGCCTTACTTCCCTGGGAATCTTTCAAAATCCTATCTAAATTAGTAATGCTGCTATAACGGGTCTTTTTCTTCAGGTTTACAGAAAACCACACATGCTACATCCGTTGTTGCCAGTGTGGCTCACAGTTAATTCCCTATGCACTCTGCAGAAAATATACCCCTTAACTGTCTCCTTTAAAGTTCATTCTATATCCAAACTATCAAATACTGCAAAAACCCTTTATACCTTCTGTCAAAATATTTACACCACATTCACGAACAAGCAGTGCAGCACATAAAAGATAGGCATTTGCATTACTTGCCTGAATACACCACTGGTATAATAAAGCTATAAATTTTTCTCTTAATGTCTCCTCTAAGCATAGCATTGGTTTCTTCCTTTCCTTCCTTTCAGATCAGCCTATAGAATGCATTAGCCAGGAGGAAAATAAAGATTTCAAACACTCTCTTATCTTTGTACATTATTAATTTTCTCAGAGGAGAAAAGATAGCACAAAGACCTTTAACATTTTATCTCAAATACATATTTCCTGATTTATTTTTTTTTTCTTAGAGATGGGCTTTCCTGACCTGAAAAACCTGCATTAAACCTCTGCTATCACCCTTTCAGTTTTGTGAGTTCTCTGCTCTCAACTGAACAGCTTCTGAAAAGAAGTTCATTTTGAAAAAATGGAACAGTTAACTGTTCTGTTTTCAGTAGTGTCTCAAACTACATTCTCTGGGTGTTGTTTACCATGTATGACTGGTAAGTTGATGGAAATTTAGGGGTAAGGATATTTATTTTTGTACTGTTTTCACTGACTAAAGTTGGAAGCCTCTGTGTTCTAGTAAAGTTAATGGAAGATCAACAATGAGGAGGTTCAAGAATCTAAGGAAGATGCCTTACATAAACACTACAAATATTCTTGATAATGATTCTTTTTTTCTTTATTGATATGATGATTGGAAAATAAGAAAGTGTGGTTTTATTTAAAAAAAAAATAAATTAATAAAAAATCAGTACATACTTCCGGGCCAACATAAGCATCCTAGATGCTGTTGTAAATAGTTGACATTTCCTGCAAATAGCATGGAAAATAACTTAATTCGGCCTGCAAACTGCAAATAAGAAACAAACATGCTTTGAGAAAATATCAGCACACTAGTCCGAATGGGGAACACTGTTACAAATATTATTCCTGTAGGATGTGTTCACCTCCTTACAATACAGATGAGATTGAATTTTTATTTCTATTATGTGTGAAAAACATAGCCAACTATACAGGCTATCAATAAAGTCACATGACAGGTGAGTAGGGACAAATGCAAAGTAGATATTAAGACTTTACTGTATCTTTTGAAACATTAAAATTTGATTAATTGGTAAAGTATATAGAAATAACTCACTAGAGCAGCCTGACAGGGCTAGGAATAGTACAGTGGTGTAATGCAAAAACACTGTAGAGCAAAGAAATTGATTTAAACTCTGATCCCGGCCGAGCAAAGAGAAACACATCTGTTCTGGTCCAGTAGTCACTGATATTGTGTTTCATGTGAAAATTGAAAAGCATGGCAGTTTTTTAGAAGATTAGTGGCCAGTATTTACCACTCTTTCTCCAGGAAGAAAAATATTTGCACTTCTTCAGTCTTAGACTTGCAACCAACAGAGGATAAAGAAAGGGAAATACTAGTTTGTTAAATACTAGTTTGTTAAATTCTCAAATTTTGCTAAATTGGAAAATGAGTGAGAAAATCTTCTGCTATGCAAATGACACCCGAATCAAGGAAAAAGGCGAGAAAGCTGATCTGTGACAGGATCTAGGTATGTAATAACTCCGGCCATCATAAGTCCTTGTTCCTCCTAAATACTTGAGGGGACAGCATGGACATGAACAAACATGGAAGACTAAGCTTTTACCAAACCAACTGCACAAAATAAAATAAAGCCTACGGTGAGATTTTTGTTTGCTTTAGATTTCTGTAATAAGTAAAGTAGAAAAATTAATTAAAGGTAGTCTCTTTATAGCCTGTCCATTATCTGTCCAACCTGTATTTGTGCTTGGGATTGCAATGACCCAGGTGCAGGTCCTTGGCACTTGGCCTGGATGAAATTCATGAGCTTTGCATGGGCCCACCTCTCAAGTCTCTCAATATTCTTGTCTTTCAACATTATAAATTAACCAAACTTTCAAAGCAAAATTTTCCCACTCAAAAGGAAAGAGGTTTGTTTCAAAACTGACAAAATGGTTTCAAATACCTTTATAGTATTTCCAGAACAGGAAGCTCATCACAAAAATACACCACTAGCAATAAAACACTCAGCACTGAACATAAATCCAGGATATCCTAAATTAGACTGATTAAGACGACTGAACACTCCACAAAATTATTTCTTAATATGTTCAGAGAAATATGTAAAACAACCCACCAAAGTCAGGCTTCAGTTAATAGCTCTTCTTTCGAGTGCGAAAACAAGTAAATTAAAACACTGGTGCCCTGTTGTTAACAGGGTGTTATTATCTGAGTAAAAATAATGTCTTTTCCTCATTAGGCATTGCATGAAGATGTGAGAAAACATCTCCAGAGTAATTAAGTTGCCTAGTAGAACTTCTGTCATTTCATTTTACTGTTTTCACATTTCTCCAAATGGTTCCTCACAGTTTTGGCACAAACTGAATTTTTATCAACTTGCCACTGTTCCCTTCACTGAACTATATAGGTACATTGAACTGCCAAGGCTTTCTTTGAAAATCAGTGCTGGAAGAAACACTTGTATTTGCAAATCAACAAGTGTTTAATCTCAGCAAGAAAGACAAGTCAAGCACAAAACTTCTACCTAGAAGGACAAAATATGCAATCCTTTAAAGCATATTTTATTAGCTCCAATATAAGCATTACTGACTGCAGTGTGAAATACTTTAAAAAATAAGCACTATTTTAAAAATTAAACGCTAAAAAAAACCCAATATATTTATTTTAGCATCAAGTTCTGCTTCTGTGTTACACATTTTAATCAACTGATGTCTCTTAATATGCGTCTTTTCATCCTCAAATAAGTTTGGTATAAGAAAAACACTAGATGCTAAAAACAATTATATATGGTTTCACTTAAAATACTGATACGCAAATAATTTTTGATGCTTCCAAATTGTGAATACATGGATGCTGAGGCAAACAAATCATTTATGTTTGCAAATGCAGACTGGATCCTTTGTGTTACCAGTCCCTCTTATAAAAACATGGCCACATTTAAGATTTTACAGATCTGAGAGCAATAATGCATGTTCATTTAAAAAGTCCACTGTGGCTACCCCATAATTTGCATGCTCTATCATAAATATACCACTTCTAGAGGAAAACAGGGGATTTACTTCAGTGCCCATGAAATTCTTAATGTCTAGGCTGTGACTATGATATTATATTGAATAAATGATACAATAAATCACCATAAACTCTAGCAGAACAGTTAGGGCCTGATTTGCTTTTGCCTTGTATGTTGTGCAGTCATTTATTGTGGGGTGGTTTTGTGACCCACTATACCCATTTTTCCATCATATAATTGAGTAGAGAAAATACAGAGAAATTTAAAAATCAGGCCCTTGTCCACACAGACTGGACTGAGACAGCCAGCTGCTGAAAAGATTTCCAATAATAACAATAATAAATTAATGAGAATTGTAATATGCTATGATTTTGTATCAAAAGGAATAAGTAAGACACCAACATTAAGTCATAGTGCAGTTTTCCTGCACCACTATTGCCATAGCTGTAAGTACCTATGAAACAGCCACTGAATTTACTAAATGAAGAAAAGGAACAAATTACTTCAACAATAGGAAGCTACTGGCAAATTTCATCAAGCCAAGTGAGAAGCAACAAATGAACAAGAAGAAGACTCTTAAATCATGAGTTAATTGCACTGGAGGCTGCATGATGCAGAGATTGACTATAAATACAAACCAAAGCAAAGCAGCTCTATCTATATTGTCACATTTTATGGGTAATCCTGCCTTTATGAGGGCACCTACAAGAACTATACAAAAAAAAACCAAAACACAAGGGAAAACCAGCACATTCAAGCATGAGCTAAATTATAAAAAAGCCTGCAATTATTAATCATAAAAATGAGATAAAATCAGCTTTTCCACTTTCTCAAACTCCTCCTTATGAAAAAAAATTTCTTTTCTTGTTCACATTGCCATAGAGCTTGTCAATGTCTCATATAAAAGCAGTATGATTTCTTCATTAAAAGACAATGAATGTTTAAGAATGTCTTCAATACATGCTTAAGTTTTTCACAATTTTGGCAAATTGAGATAAAGTCCAACACTCCAGATTTGGGCTTCAAAAGTGAACTTAATGTCTTTATTAGTGAGTTGACATATTTTATTAGCATGCAGTAAAGCAACCAAACATGCAGTTCAGCCTAAATCAAGTTTCACAATTACTACTGTGAAACAGAGAAGTAAGATTTTTGACTTAAATGAGAACTACTAGATATTCAAAATTTGCTTGAATTTAAACTGAAACCCAGATCTCTCCATACATGTCCACACTTTCTCAATTTTATGCAAATGTAATAATTCTGTGACCAAACATGTTAAACAGTGTAATATAAAATTCATAGCTGAGTGGGAACGGTTTTCTAAGTCTGCTGGTTAATGACAGAGTGGTGATATCTAGGTTGATCAAGTTTTTGAGCATTACGAATGCTCAGAGATTTCTTCAGGAGTCTTCCTGGTGTGTTGCTAGTTTAAAGGGGCTTTATTTTATGCTAGTATTGATTTGTCATTCAGTACACTGGGAATGCACTATGAATACAACTTTGTTAATTTAGTTGTCTGACTGTAAGAGCATTTTCCCAATGAACGGACACTGAAATGTCTAGAAGTTAATTGAGTTAATGGCAGTAAACAAAATATCACATTACAGCCTTGACAAGCTGTTAATTTGCTAGAGTCATTAATGTTTTTTTTTACTGGCCTTTTTATATTTATAGTGATTTGTATTGATGCACCTATGCTATTTTAATTTTAATTTGCTTTTTATCTGAGTATATGGAAGTTAGATTTTGATTCTTCATTGCATCCAACAAGACTCATTAAACCTCTAGTTCGATCTCCAGCTCCATAAGCAGCAAGAGCTGACTTTCTAATTCTGAAGTCATTTATACATCAGCCCTAGAAAGTCAGACCAAGGCTTAATTCAGGTACCAGAACGGCATTGTCACCGGAATGTAGTAAGCTCCAGCTTCTCTCTTCCCATGGTATGTTTCCTCATACCTTATGACATAGTTGGGGGTTGCTGTATGCTCCTGGTGTAAAACTTAATTTCAGGAAGAACCTAGACTACTGTTATAAATTAGGCCCATAGTTTGTAGCCCATTTGACTCGATCTCATGAATACACTGAATAGAGATCAGCTGATAATGGCAATCACACAGCACAACTGGCTCTGTAATCACCACTACAATTTGTGAGTATAAGGTATAAAAGCTTTTCAGGAGGTTTTAATGGTAGCGCTCTTGATTGTGAATTAGCAGAAGAAAAGCAGTTGAATGCATTCTTAATTTGTTTCTAAATAAATAAAAGAAAACAACCCTTGGTTATTAAAAAAAATATTTTGCACACTCAAAAATCACCCATCAACCCTTCCCCTTTTTATGTTATCAAATTAATAGATCCAAAAAGTATGAAAAACTTTACCCGCATACAAATACATGCATGTGCCCATGATGGTCTTCTAAAGCACGTACATCTTACAGCTTACCTAGAACACTATAATCTCATAGGTGTTGAAGAAGCTGTCAAGATACATTTTCCATAAACCTAAATGACATCTGTAATAGTAAATCACAGTGTCAGCAGAGCTCACTCAATAGGAGTGAAATAGAAATCACAGTTACATGGGGCCCTGGAATTCAAATTTTACAGTCAATGTTACAACAGATACTGAAGCATAAAACACACTGTGTTCTTTGCTTTTCATGCTTTTCTCATAGGCGAAAGAAAATGTTTTTGCTTCAAATATATTCCATTTGTGTAAGGTTTAGGAATGCATATATTTTTTACTACATTTAGCAGTCAAATCTGAAATCTATTTACGTCTGTGAAAAATCTTCAAGATTACATCACTGGGCTTAGAAGAAATCTTTCCACATGTTTTTTAATCATGTAATCATTAGAACTTTTATTGCTAAAATTTAAATCATGCTGTATCTGGAGTATATTCCAATATTAAAATTAAAATAAGCAGTTCTGATAGATTTCTACAAAGCAGTTTGATTGTGACACTTTCTGTAATTATTTCAGAAACTCTACTTCATTATCCACCTCAAAGAAAAAATAAATCTAGGGATAATATTGATTACTAATTTTTTTTCTCACACATTCAGCTAGATTTGGGAACTTTAAGCTAACTTTATTAATCACAGTGCCTTCTAGCTGCTTGCAGCATTCTTGCGTATTGATTCAGTGTCCTATTCTACAGGGGAAAAAGTTACCTTTAATCACTCAATAAAGCGAACCAGACATTGAAGCACTGTTGAAAGTCAAACGAGAATAACACTGGGATAATAAAATCTTCATGCCTAATGAGTAGCAGTGTAATAACCACGTGCAGCTCTCACAGTGATCCAGTTCTGGACATCCTCTGGGGTTTCACCCAGTTCTCAGTTAAGCCCCTAAAAACCAGCCACTAAATAGCCTCATTTCCTACCAGTGTTGGAATTAAGGTAAGTGAGCTGGCAACTGGGCTCTCACTCTCAACAGGATAATCTGAATTAGGTGTTTAAAGCCACTATTCAGTAAGCACAAATGGCTTCAGTGGAGGGACCAACTTCATCTGAGGTTCTGAAAAAGTTACAAACAGAAGTAAACAGAATGTTTTACTTCAATTCTAAGACAAAGTCTGGAATTTTTTATGTCTTTCATTTATGCTAAATTTCATCAGTGGAACTACTCCAGTTCACATAATAAGAGGAGCTGCACACAGACAGCACTTGTGCAGAATCATTTGTTGCTACCACCACTGCACCTCTGAAGGCTTCCATCCCCACCCTCTAAACAGTAGCATGGTTAGGAGAGAAAACAGGAGAAGGCATTCTTGTCCCATGACTAATAAGGTATGACTTTATTGTATCTTGGATGGAAATATCTATAAATATTTGCAGCTCACTTCAAGTACAAAAGATTGCGTTTGTCGAGCATACCGGAATAGATTTACAGTAGCCACATACCCTCATGAAAGATTCATGCTGTGTTTAATTGTGAGCTGCAGTGGTAACAGCAATGGCAGAATGCTCCATGGCATTATATACAATTTAGATCTGAGTCTGTCCTATCACAGATGAAGAAGTATTGCATATTACACTACAGATACTCATCTTGGATAGAGAAGTAGGGTATGGTCCAGTAAGAGCCATGTTAATCAGCATGCTAATCTACATGGCTCTTTTGGAATTTTGCCTCTTAAAAAGATTCATGAATTAATCATTCGACAGTCCCATTCATTTAAAGCCCAGGAGAAGACAGAAGACCTGCCTTTTTTGAAATTCAAGAGGGACGAAGGGGAGCTGTCACAACTTTTGCAGAGAAAGGGCAAGTGGGTTTCCCTCACTCCACCTCATCCTGCCTCTGCGCCAGTATCACATGGTGAAGTTGCACATACAGATTAGTTGCCCACAGAGTCCCAGAAATCTCTTCCCTTTGTTTTTGTTTCATCTCCTACTGTTTATCTCCTGCACTGAAAGCAGTTTAAGTGTCATAATCTGCTCCTAACTGGGTGAACTGGAGTTAAGCTAAACCAAGCATGATTTTGCAGTCACATGCTTTTCCCCCCTGCATGACTACACACCATAGCTGCTGATACCCTGCTTGAGAGTTGTGTTTGCTTTGCTGGAAAATAGCACTGTTTCAAAGGAGCTGTTGAACTAGTAACTTGTAATCTTTCTTTTGCCTTGAGGCTGGATCAATAGGACTGCAGTGTCAATACTTTGCATAACAAGACAGAAGGACCTGTAAGAAGGCCATCTGTTGGGAAACTAGTAACATCTTCTGACCTTGGCTTTGCTGTGCTTTAAAGAGAAAATACTGCAGCTAAAATAATAAACATGACTTAGCCTAGCATAAACTGAAGAAAATAGACTGAAGCCTGTAAAATAGAAAGGCCGTTATTATAAGCGTGCAGGCAAAGGAACAAGTGCTGGAGGCACAGCTGATAAACAGTTAGATATGAACTAACAAAGAGCAGGATATCAGCAATTCATAAAGGACTAACAAGGCTCTACACAGGATACCTTTGGTATGCTCAAGACGGTGATCAGGAAGCATCCAGATAGAGCATTAAAAGATATGCAGTAAGAGTTGAATGTCATGTGCTGGTAGCAACTGACATCTAAGTGCTCCTGGTACATAGATAAACTAACTAACCAATTAACACATACACAATTGACCCTGAAAAGAGAAAGCATGATCCAGCCTGTAAGGAGCAGACTACAATATATGTAAAAGGGAAACACAGCTCCGATTTAGGCTGCTGGACAGATGAACAAGACCTCTTGCGTTTACCTTGGTCACCATAAAGAATAATTTCTTCCAGTCTAAGCATAAACAATGCTTGTAGCTGTCAGAACGTTTTACTTGACTCTAACCTTCCTTATTTTCTTCAAAATGGGTCAGTTTAAGTCTTTATATAAGCTTTGTTCCAAATAACTCATGCTCTTATATCAACTTGGCTTTTAGAAACTATTATTCTTTTCCAAATGCTAACAGCAGAGCTTCCCATTCAGGAACACCTCTCCTGTTTGTTTTATGTAATGTGATGTAGAGAAAGCCTGACTGAAGGAGCTGCAGGAACAGAAAAACAGCCTCACACACAGTCCAGTTCAGTAAGGAGACAGAACACAGAACTGTAACATAAAATTACAGGTAAATAATGTTCAGCTACCACCATGATTTATTACGTGACATTGTAATTGCTCACTATGTCATGCTCTCATAGTAGCACATAGAGAATAAAATCTTCAAGTGTTTCAAATAAAGGGAGCAAGAAGTCTTCAGAACATAAAGCAATTTGATTTTCAATAGCAAAATATTTTTTCATTAAGAGATTAGTAAATTCACCTGGAAGTAAACTCTATAAAGCTGGTGCGTATTCTTCACAAATACAAAGAATTATCTGGCACCAACTTGAATTGAGAGAAATCTTTGACTAGAAGTGCACTGTATGGACTGTGCACCTGTCCCGTTTGTGTGCATGAAACCCTTAAGATTTCATCAAACTTTTTTCCCCTTTGTGGTCAAATGCTCTTTATTATCTCTTGTTTTTAGTGTCTCCAATAATCGTTTAAAAAAATTGCTTCCTTCTATCTTTAGAACATGCCTAATCCTTAGAATACAGCTTCCAGTTAAAAAGCAGCCAAGAAGGACAATGTGTTGTAAAAGAACAAGAAAGCTCATTCCACACTAGCAATTAGCCTATTTACATAAATTATTCAATTGCCTCATTCTACAATTTCCCTGTTGTTCTTTTGTGCTTCCTTTCTCCTTGCAGCATGTTACAGCTCACATTACCTCAGCTTTGATACTTTGCTCCCTTCCAAGGGAGCCATGAGTCTAAAACATTTATTTTGTTTGCTAATAACCTGTCTGCATAGACACTTTGGAACTGTAACGGCACAAGAAAAACAATTTCAAAGCCTTCAAAAGAACTAACAGACTGAAACAATCATTATGACCTAAGTGGAATGACTTAGTATATGAAGGATCACCTTATTTCTTAGAAAACAGCAAAACATGTCTCATTTCTTAAGGAAGAAGCCGAGAACTGAATTTGAGTTGACGAAGTATTTAGGTTTTGTCATGTTATGTGTCTGTCTTTACTTGAGACATCCACAATCAAGTACCAAAATCTGCCACAGGATCTAAACACTTAACTCCTAGTACTGTACTATCTTTGAAAAAACACTATTAAAACATCCAGTGGATGTTTGATAGAAATATGTTCTGAAAATATAAAAAGTTGTGTTCCATCTCACAACAAGTAAACAGATTATCATGGCTCTAATACCTATGTGCAAATCAACCCATACAGAGAATATATACAAACCTACAAGTACAAACTGGTTGTTGTATAGTGCCCCAATAAAACCTGTATAAGTTATAAACATTGTTGCTTTATAATTATTTCAAAGTAAAATAAAATTACAGTATTATTACTATTTAAAGGCCATGGTAGAAAACCAGTGAGCTTATCATCAGTCCTTCAAATGCTAGAGACAGATTTTCCAGCCTGCCTTGTCTCATTCAGTGTTTATCAACCCCTTTCTATAACACAACAGAGGGCTTTTATTCATCCTGTGTAACCATTGGGATATGAATATCATTCATCTCTGTGTCTGACTTCAGCAGTGATGCAAAGCACAGGACTAAGCAGCCTTGGAAAATAACATGCCCTGCTTAACCACAGAATAGGGAAAACAGTGGTGACATCAGTGCATGCCTCCCTGCTCAGACCTAACATCATGCCTCAACCCATTCTCTCATGTAGGGTTAGGTGATGAGACCGTAATTTGGGGTTCAAACTTGTTCCATTTCTGCTCGTACTGCCAAGATTCACAGCAAAGGTAACATTCACTCCAAACAACATTTTTGGAGAAATCCACACATATTAGGAATGATAGTTAGTTCTAAATAACTGTGACTTGTTTTACACAAAATCAACGAGGCAGCAGTAACTATCAGCCTGTGTCAACTTGGGTGCATCCCTGCAGCAGCCACATGCCACAGAGTCTACAGATATTTGAATTTCTGATCACAACTGAGTCATCAATCCCTCTTTGAGAGCAAGTTGTCAGAGTAGAAAACAGAGAAAAGTACCTTTTCCATAAAGAGAGTAAGATATAGTCTCTTTTAAATCTGTAATCTCAAAAGTTTTTTTTCAATCTTACCCAGAGCATGTTCAAAATGAATTTCTATATTCTGTAACTCTTTATTCATCTCACACTTCCCCTTCTTTATTTACTTGCACAAATTAGAGACCCAGAGTGTCCTGCAAGTGTGTGCAAGGTAACAGGTACATTGTAATGGGCAACTTTTATTTTAGCTGTTTTTATCATATAAGTCAGGAATCTTTTGCTTTCATTCCAGATGTTTCCCAGTCACAGGGCGGCTTAGATATCAAGCTTTGCATATACCTGTTTTATGGATGTATCTTTCAAGGCCTGTGAAGGACAGTGGAAAAGCTCTCAGTGAATTCAGGAGATTTTTAATAAGATCTGGTATTTTTTTCCCAACAAGGTAACCCATCAACAACAATTCTAGAAGGGGAAAAAAAAAATATCCCAGGCCCCTGGGACTGAGCATACTTAAGCAGAGAATCCATCCATGCACTTTCTCAAACACAAGTAAAAGCTAGATACAAATAAAGCAGTGAATTAGAAAATAGACCATTAATATCAATAAGTGTGTACTTCTGCTGATTTACACAACACTTGTTTTACACCTTCCTAATATGCACTAATTGAATGACTGGAAGGTTTTTCTTCAAGAGCAGAAGAAAAAGTCTGCTTTTATGTTCAACACAGCAAACTGTATTCACTATTAGATGTTTTTCAAACCAAACCCTGCCTTTTCTGTGTCCCTTAGAAAATATTACAATGCAAGCTTTATTTTATAAACTATATTTCCCACAGTTTACCTATGCCAATATGGGCGGTGTTGCCATTGCTACTCAAGGACTCAAAATTAGTAGATTTTCAGAAATATTAAGTCTTGAGTCCCTTACTGAGAGGACCTGATCTGCAGACCCATTGTCACTGTCTAGGTCTGCTAGATTTTCTTCCTCAAAACAAGTTTCTTCCTGAAAACAAGTTTCTTCCTGAATACAATATTAGCTATCTGAAATTAAACCTTGATCTATAAACATTTGCAACGTGGCCCTGTTAAACTGAAAATTGCCTTGCCTGGCTCCCTGACCTCAGAGATTACTCAGCTTCTGCTTCTCTCAGCATTTTTCAATCCATCCTTCAAGGTGCTCTGATCACGTTCTTCGTGGCTTACCACTCCCTTAGCCAGAAACTGTGCTGCCACCCTGACTGCCACAATAAGAACCATGCTACTGCAATGACATTCTAAAGAACCTTTAGGGCAACTACCTCATGTTTCCAGATCTGTGATATCAGCCTCCGAACTTTCCTTTCAACCTGAAGGCAAGTAGAGATCTGATAGCGCTACCAGTAGATACTGAGCCAACACACATACAGCCACCTCGCAGACAGGCAATGAATAAATTCCTCGTTTTGTCATACTGTGTTATACTCACTAAGCCTCTGAGAGATCCCTTTTATATTCAACAATCATAAAATGCTGGTCTCAACCAAAGCTGGGAAAATATTTAGAGAACAGCCCCCCCCTGCAAACAGCAACCCTCTCCTGTGTTCTGAATGGAAAATGACTAAATGCAGAACAGAGTACGTGAGAGCGAAGTCTAACATCTGAAGTTCAAAAAATATGAAAAATATAAAAAAAAAACAGCTGGCAAAGCAGTGGGAATGGAAAACAAAAAGCAAATGAGAAGGGTGAAAGGACAAATGAAAGCACAAACAAATGAAAATATAATCTGTTTCAGCCACCAGGATCCTTTTGTTAAATACTTAGGGGAAGAAGAGGCCTCTAGTTTTGTTGCCATATCGAAATCTATTCCTAGTGTTTTATACCTGCAGTAAACTGAAAACTACAATTTGCTGATGGCTGTGATAGCGTTTGGCAAAACTCTTCAACATTTAGGGAAGGCTGGTAACTTTTCCTTTACTTGGCATGGGTCGCACAGAGGTTTGAAAAGAAAATTCCAATTCAAAGCAAAACTTGGCCAAAACAATGAGCGTGTCTCCCTTTCCAGCCCTTTTGGGAGACAGACCTCCCCATACCAAATACCAAATTACTTCCCAGCTTTTGAAGTGTACCAGCAGCTGAGATCTTGGCAAAAAATTCAGATTTGCAACAGAGGTTTATACATCTTGATACAGCATTAAGATGCCCTTGTAAGTTAGATTCATCTGCCTATATTCATCAATTAGCAGGTAAGAATTCAGAATATGATTATTAGCTTCTTGGTTATTAAAATGATCAGAATTTACCTTGAACTAAATTAAGACCAAATACTTAGTTTTCATAGTGAAAAGATTTCAGGGCATAATTCTTTTCACTCAACCTAAGGCAACTATTAAATAATACAAAAGTAACAGCTGGGGTTTGTACAAAAGATATAGGCACCGATTACCTTATATCCCAAGATAGTCTCAGTGACACCTTCCTCACTTACTTGAATTCTAATGTATTTCAACAGTTTGCGAACTGCACATCATTGAACTGTGGCCACTAAGTGAGCATAAGCCTCAAAACCAAAAAAGAGTCATTGCTTCCCAATCCAAATGAAGTTAAGTTCATCTAACTTTATGGTTTCTGAAGAGATTAAAGATCCTTAGCATGTTAATTTTTAATCAAGAAAACAGTAAAACCTATTCAAAAGGGCTAAAACCAGTGTAGTTCAGATAAGTGGTGATAATCTCAAGAGACAAAGAGATGGATGAAGTTGAAGCTGATATTTGTTTAAGAACTAACTTTTTGTGAATAAGGAAGGAAAGTTCTCAGATTTGAAAAGACTTTTCTGTACTACAGATTTTATAACTCCACTTCAAATGGAACAGTTTTACTTTTATCTTCAAATGAAGATAAAAGTAAAACTCCAGGTACATTAAGTATGCCATATGTTACCCTGTTTCATATACCATGAAAATTCCCAAGATATTATATATTTTAAAACAGAATCCAGTTCTGTTTGATCACTTAACATGGAAAACATGTCAAATATATGAAGGTAAAGACATTTTTGCATTATCATTTGGACTTCTTTATTATAGGCAAATGTACCCTGTCTCTGTATGGTTAGAATGTATCATATCATATATCCATAGAACAATTTGAAGACAGTAAATCTAATGCTAACTTTTTAGGAAAGGTTGAACAATCTGACGGTCAAAGCACATAAGCAAAGGTCTGTTGAACTCAGCAAAATCATGTAACAAACTAATATTTACCCTTTAAGTATTGCTGTAGTAGATCTCTCTGCTCATGTCATTCAAAAAGCCCTTAATGTGAGACAGAATATTATCCTCTCATTTTATGGTTCAAAATAAGAAAACACAGAAGTTGTTGAAGGATGCAAAGGACCTGATTATACTTGTTTTGAGAGAGGTTTTAAAAACCTGTCATCATAATACTAGACAACATTAAATACTGGGCAGCAGTTCTTTCCACAGAAACATCCACTTGTCCAAATGATGATGATATTATTGCCCTGTTGGCTCAAGTTAGCAGAAAGATCATGGTTGAAAATACTTTTGAAAAACATCCACAGATGAAATTTAAATCAGTATGTCTCTCAGAAAGAAACCACACCAAATGTCTTTTGCAGGAAAACAAAAACCCCTGCCTACATCATGGTTCATAAGATATGGAAGTGTGTAGCACTTGCAACCTATTCACAACTGACTTTAGTGTCTTTGACTAATTAGTTAAGCCAATGAAAGTAGCAGCTTGCTGATGCCTTCTAACACATAAGGATTTGTCTATCATAGAGAGAAATCTGAAATATATGAAACATTAAACTTGTTCAGAAATCTTCCTTGCTTAGTTCAGTTTAGAACACCCACACATCTTCATCTTACATTCAGAGAATCATGAAAGGAGGATCAAGGGCAGCTTAGTGCTTTGAACAAAGAATCAGATTCACCAAAGCAGCAATGAAAAAATATTGAGATTTACCATCAATTACATCAGCTATTAATCCAGAATTCTTTTTTTCCATGTTTAAGTATGGCAAATATAAAGATCACTGCTAATACCTATGAAAACAAGAAGTCTTACCTGTCAATTTGATATCAAAGATTCAGCCACACAGCAAATGCTATAGAGAGCAAAAGTCTCAGAGATGCTCAGTAGATATGACTGCAAATTAAGGATCTGAACAGGAATTATTTTTCCCCATTTCATAAAAACTGCCTAAAATCACACACTCCCACATCTTTCTTAGAAAAATCAAGATCTTTCAATAACTTTTGTTTGCAAAAGAAAGTGAGAGAGAAAAAATGCAACCCCAGTTTAGAAAGTACAACAGGGATCAAACAGACATGAGTTTACCTGATCTTGCAAAATAGGAAAATCAAAAGCTAACAATAGGAATGATGCAAAAATCTTGTTTTAACAGACAATGTATTTCACAATGTCATTACATACTTCTTTTTGTGATGAAAGCTGGCCAGACTTATTTCCTGAGTGTAAGCTTACAGCTCTGTTATATAAGAAATGATCGGTATATTACCATGAAACCATTGAGCAATCCTGTTGGTGTTCCTCTCAAACCCAGCACGTCGAGGGATCTGCTCTTGTTTGAACCAGCGAATGATGACATCTCGGGAAAAGGGTCTAGATGGATGCTCCCAGATGTTACTGCATTGAAAGGCAAGTAATTATGGAAAGGACTCATGCAGAGAATTAGTGTATGAAAGCAAGGGAAAATATAATCTCCTTTCTCCATATTTAGAAAAATATGACTACAAAACATTCATTGTATTCATTCAGTGTAGCTCACTGAACATTTTAAAACGTTTAAGTTTGTTAAAATCAAATGGACGCTTTCTAAACTACACAGATATTATAAGAAAGAGAGATCTCAAGAAAAATAAATGGACACTATTTTAATGTGATGTCTTTTAAAAAAAAAAGGCAATGCAAGGTAAAAACTATAGGAGCTACTCTTCATGCTGAAAAACTTAGAGAAATAACACTGAACCCACATTCCCCTGAGGCAAAAATCTGTCTCACAGTAGTGGTAAATAACAACATACGGTGTATCTCCTCCTTGATCACCCGTAAAATTTTATATATGAATCAGTCCCTGCTTTACCATACCATTGTTAGGTGTGAGAAGTTCAACTATATACATTTCTGTATATTTATTATTAAAATACAGGTTTAAAGCAAGTTTTATTTTTCTAGATACCTTCACAGTCAAGTCAAGGATATTGCCAAAGTATTAAGAGATAAGAAAAAATAAATACTGCCTGTTTTCTTAAGTATAGGCATAGCTTGGAAACAGTTACATAGTATTAAATATGAGCTAGAAAATGACCAGAATATTTTTCAGCTTTTTTTTCAGGCTCTTTTTGAAAAGAATCACATCTAGTACTACCAACTTCTACAGTAAAAATACTCACCTGAGAAGCTCTAAACTTCATGTAAAAGTTATTCACTGTCTTTCCAAAATCTGCCACTTTTACTAGTGTTTTTGTTCCTTCAATTTGAAGAAGATTTTAAGTTGTTTGGAAAAACAATGAGAATTCCCTTGACAAGTTGATTTGATGATAACTTTAAAGATCCTGACTCTCTGACAGTGAAATTCTGATTCCTTCTCAAACTGAGAGTTTTGGCTGCTGTTACCAGAGAGTTTCTGTGTCTCAACACAGCAGAGCAAAGAACTTGTCAAAGCAGAATACATTTCTAAACAACAAGGAATTGATTCTCCCTGGTGCAACATTGACTGGTAAAGAAAAACAATGTCATGGGACTCTCTCCTTTCTGAGCTAGGATATTGTTTGCTGGCATTATTATTCTTTTATTTTATTTTTAGCATTTAGTGCTACCATCCTGCCAGTGCTCACATTGCTTTCATCACGACATCAAGCCAAGCTAATGGTACAAGATAAAACTAAGACGACACTAGAGTGACCAGTCAGCTTTTTAGCACCCATCTGCTTGACTGGATTCTTTTCCTCTTCTGCAGTTCATGGAATCCCCTAAATAGTCAGATGAAAGATTAATAAATATGAAAGATACTTGATTTTGCATGAAAAAAAACCAAACATAAAAATCCCTGAAACTTGGGAGTATGACAGCTCTCTCTAAAATGTTTCAAGAAGCTGTTAAGCAGCAAGCAGTTTTAAGCTTAAAGTTTAAAACCTGGCAAAGAATTTGTCCATTTGACTTCTCCATAGTGCAGCCTTGCAGACTAATCTCAACAGTGACTTTTGAAGGACCCATCTCTCTCTCCATGAACTCTAAGAAATATGTCTGAAAAAAAATTAATAGTATTTACTTTACATTGAGTATTAAATCAGTTTTCATTTTTCTTTAAACGTTCTTTTTCTGGTCATAGTGAAAGAGCAAGGCTGAATTTCCAGCAACTGAAGAAGAGCTTATTGAGATCGGGGGGGGATTGGAGAGGGAGCAATTCAACAGAAAACTATTTCAAAGTCACTCCTTTACAAACCAACCTGGATGCTGCAGAGAGAGATAGCAAAGCACTTGCACTGCTGTTGTTCAGTTTTATCTCCTGATCATTATTCAGGCTTGTACCCTGGAACAAATTACTCAAGCCAGCCACTTTTCCCTTCTGGATGGCACGCAAGGATTGTCGTCGGTATTCGTCCCGGGCTCTGCGTGCTTTGTGGCTTCTTTCCTCATCTGCAGCTTTGGAGCGGCGCACTGGGTAGAACAAATGGGAAGGAGAGACTTTAGAAATACAAACAGCTATTTACCCTTTTTTCTCATAGAACAGCTTTATTCCTTAAATGACACAATTTCAAGAACATTCAAATTAGTATGCACTATCCAAGAGATGGCTAACTGGGTGACTACCCTGATGCTTCACATACAGGACCCGCCGCTAGAGGAAGCATGCCAGACTTGGGCTGTGAGCTGATCACCGCTGGCAATAACCGAGCCTCTACATACTGCAATTACATCTGACACTCGCTTTGGCTGTAATAAGAGAAATTCTGCTTCAGGACATCTTTTGCACTGGCTGTGCATCAAGTTTTATGTTCCAAGAATGAATGTTAACTACTGCTTAAAATTAAGTCTGTGTTGAACAGAATTCTTTGCAACTATGCAAGTCACTAAAATTGCAGGAGCTACTCCCAAAATTAACAACTATAAAAGCTAACATGTAGGTTTCACTTTTTGTTGTTAGTGCTGCTTTCTTTCTGAAAGGCAGGTGCTGTCTTTGTTATGGTACTTAAAGTCATAGAAGTCTCCAGCTTGAAAACTGTGCTCTAAAAAATGGCTTTACTAACAATGGAGAAATTAACAGCCATTGGAAAGGGTATGCTGATGCTATGGATGGGGCTGTCTCACACCTGAGTCTCCAAAATTGCATGTAAAGAACCAGAATCTGTACTGGCAGATTTAATACACACCTATCAATGGCACTGACCAGGAAGTTATATACTTCCCTGCCCTGAAATGAAACTGCTGCTCTGGTCGCTGCAGGTCAGGCATCTTTCAGTAAAGTTTCTTCATCTTAAAAGTAATGTACTAACAATCCTGAGTTCAAAATGGTATGACTTAAATGCACCAAGAAGAATCATACTGCAAATATTAGTCATCTATCAGCTCTTCTCTGGTGCCTCAAGCCCCATTTTGATGATTTTTTTGGAGACACAAATAACTTCAGGCAGGCAAATTATTCCAGTACAAAACAAACTTTAACATCCAGTGAAGCAAATATTAAAGCAGCAAGCTATTGCCTCCAGTAGCAATTATCAATCCTGCCATGACTATCCTGGCTTACCCAATTCATAAAGTGCACACCCGATTTCTTACTCTGCTGTGATTGTACCTGTGACTAGAAATGCATGGTATAATACCAGACAGCTGCATTTAATTAGGCTGTTTGCGTGCCTCTGGTTTCCAGTCCTGATTTAACGCAAGCGGAAGTATAAACAGATTTGTCCAAATTATGAAAAGGTTTCATGGAATCAAGAAATAAAAGTTCTCAGAGCAAAATGAGGGCAAGAGAAAAAAAAACTTTAAGTTTAGAATTATACCAAATTGTAGAAAGGTATACAAGACTAAAGGCTCATCAAGATAGCATAACAAATGAGTCATAGATGTTTCATACATATCCAACTGGCAGGATTTCTGTTTCACTTAACTACGTACCCTGTAGTTTAAGCTAAACAGAGTAACAAACAACTGTACAGCACAGAAAACATGAGTAACGGGTTTCACTATTTATCTTACTGGTCATTATTTTTAAGGGTAGATAATGTCATGTAAATATGCTATTTCAATGGCCCAAGCACATTAGTTACAAAATTTCTGTGATTTATCCTTTGTAAAGCCACTCAGTAATGGCTGCTTTAAATGTGGATTGTTGTGTTTGCAACGGCAGGAGAGAAAGGAAGATGAGTGCAATGCAGCTTGGTAAGACACTCAGAAACCAGTCGTTGTTTGTCACAATCACAGTACACAGATGAGGGCAGACTGCCTGGAGCTTTCTGGGATTCGTTTCTACTGATGTACAGACTGCCTGGTAATGGAAAAGGAAAGGTATCTTCATGCCCCACTTTTCTCAGCAATGGATACTCTTTGCAACAGACATTTCTACAGGACTTACACGACTGGGAAATCAGGAATTTGAATGATTCGTCAAGCTCACAGGAAATCTAGAGTCCAGCCAGGCCCCATGAGTCCATCTCCCCTACCAGTTTTCTCTTCATGCGTGCGATACCAACAACAGGCACATCCTTCTTTAGGGACTGTAAAATTAAGCACACTTTGCCCTGATGGCACTGTAACTTGCATAGAAACACCTGAGCTGTTTATAAAGGTTAGGCACCAATATGATTGTAGCTACAGTAGAGCAGGTGGAAAAAAGGGTTAACAAATCTTCCTGGAAAACTGGTAAAAATATCCAGACTAAGGTCCGTGCTGCCATCATCATATAATTACCACTACTAGAAAGAGTTTATAGCCAGCTTGGACATGTCTTCATGATCTGCAGTGTGAACGTACTCTAACAAGAAAGAAGAAACCACAAAGCCTGCATATGTAATAGTTCTCATGATCCTACAGGTCTCAATTTGAGTTTGCCTTGTTTACCTTGAACAGTTTACGAGAATCTGTTATTCCTCTATGTTCACCTAAGATTGCTTTTTATATTTTCATTTAGGATTTGGAAATTCCTATTAGCAGTCCTGGAAGAGTTCCAATACCAAACCTTGGGATACAGATGAGGATTAACCCATGCTGTACTGCAGCTGAAAACGATCACATAATTTGTGAAAGACTAGGAACTCTACAATAATCTATTTTGTGCTTTTGAAGAGCTGTGAGTTACAGTCAAAGCCATGTGAAAGCAGAAAAAACCCATATGCCATGAATATGCATCCTCATTTTTAAATTATTTTGTTTCAGCTTTACCCTTGTGAATAATTCTTAGAAGCTTGTTTATGAGCAATTCAAAATGACTACTTAATAGATAAAATTGAATCTTCACGTTTTCTGAATGCACATACAAATCACACACTGTTTTTCCATTTCCTAATTGGAAAATAACTTCCCACATATGCAATATGGCTTCAGTTCAGAAATCTTGTATGAAAGCATGTGAATAATCCCATCCCTATTCAACATTCTGAGACCTATTGAAGTTCAGTCAGCACATACTTAAGGTTAAGCACTTGCCTAGTTAATGCACAGCTGAACTGGGGACTACCCACTTTAAAATTCAGAATTTTATCAAACGCTCCTGGCTAAGTAAACTTCCTTGCTTGAATTTCTGTGGAAGGTAAGTACCACAAGAAGATAAATGCCTTTAAATTTCAGACAAAAATAAATTCATAGACATATTTTCTAGAAGAACATAAAAATATAACAATGTAAAAGAAGCTATAATGAGTCAGCTTGGTATCCTGCTTCCAATAGAGACCAAAAGTGGGTGCTTAGAGAAAGGTCTAAGTATATATCAAGTCACTCAACTCTACTTTTTGACTGGAATAATTTTTGCCTAGAGATGAGTACAGCTGGGCAGATGGTGTCTGAGCACTCCGTTGCTTCGATAAAATTTGCAGAGGTTTGCAAGTGTACTAACAGAATGTCTTTCGTAATATTCAATCACATTAATACTACAGTTTCTCCTATTATGTTTTGCAGATTTCTTATCTGTCTCACAGAGGGAGGTCACACTTAGAGACTGTGATATAAGGCATTGCTTACTGGACACTCTAGAAACCTACAAACTGGAAAAGCCTGTAGAGAGGTTCAAAAGTGATCAGAATACATCCACTCCTCTAAGCTTAGCCTTAGTTCTCCTTTCTCAGTTTCAAAAAATAAGAGATTTCAACAGCAGACACTTTCAGTTTTTTCCACTGTGCATCTTCTCATTTGCCAACCAATATACTTCCTGGAGGAAGTATTAACTCACAACTACCCTCTAAAATATCCCAACATATATCTATAATATGAAAACAAAGTGTGTATTTGCTCCTGCAACATATTTTATTCCTTTTAGTACTGATTCCTCAAGCTATTCTACATTTGTTATTTAGTATATTAAAAAGCACTAAAATGGTGTATTTCAATTAACACAGTGGTTCTATGGGCTTTTATTGTTATTTGGTACAAGCAGGCAAACAGCAGAAGCAAACTGAACCAAACAACAGAAACTAATATTAGCAACACTTTGCTTATTGCCTTGGCAATAAACAGCTGAGGGATAATGCGATGAGGGGAGATGGATCCTCATCACATTCTAAATTCCATCTACTAAATAAATTAGTAGTGTCATCAATATCATTGCTACATTTGCTCTCCACAATAGCTGCTCCAGCCCTTCTGTTCCTCTTTGGTACTGACCCCCAGCACTGCTGAATATGAAGGGCTGCCTTCAAGGAGGTAAGATACAACAGAGCTTGGCCTTGTTCCTAATGAGCAATATGGTTTCCACTGCAGGTGTGTAGAAACAAAAGATGTTAATATTACATCTGCTTGCAATTCTCTTATGCATTCATGCATTTATTTATTGCTTAGAAAAGATGACAAGTGGATAGCTTTGCCTAAGTTGACTAAATTTCCTCTCATGGTCCCAAAGGAATACTTGAAGGCAAAACAAAAGGATTACCATAAAAAGGGGGGAAACAACCAGAAACTGAAATAAAAAGTGAAAAATCTGGTGAACCTGAGATACTAGTTCATTCCATAGCAAATTCAGATGTCCCCACTTCCAAATATTTGTTATCGCCTGTTTGCTGGAGGCTCTGGCTCTTGCAGCGGTTAAAGAAACCGAAGATGTTAACATTCCTCAGGAAGCTCACTGCAAAGTCTGATGGCATAGTCTAAACCAGCCAGGAACTGGTTTCAGATAAGGCATTAAACACTGCATCTTCATGTCTTAAGTTGTCACACCCGCTTGCTAATGGAACACAGTTCTAAGCCCTCAAACCAACTGGGATAAATTGAGACACTGAGATAAGCAGAAGAGGATAAACAAGGATGTGATACACTCTAGTCATTAGTCTGCAGTTAGTTTAATGCTAAATCAATTACTGATAACAGCATAAACTCTGGCAGCACAGAACTTATAGCAGGCTGCAAAACCCAGCTGTGGTGCCGCCAGCTAGAAGGTGCTGAGCTTTTATTTTGCCATGGCAGCACTGTTATTGATGACCCGGCTAGAAGCTTGAAAATACGTGAGCAGCAGTTGGTCACCCTTCTGACCACAAGCAGACAGGTCTTTAGGTATTGAGGCACATGGGCTGTAGGTGATAGAGTTCCTTCCGAGCAGACAGAACACTACAAAGGTTACAACAGAAAAAAACTGTGGTGGTACATTATATCCATCAGCATAAGATGCAGTTGAAAGTGTTGCCACAGACCAAGAATGCCATTACATAAATCATGTTCAAAATCTTTCATAGCTTGTTCCTTCCCTCTGCTTTGTCACATGATTTCTCTATTGCATTTCTGATACTTGTCCCTGTACAGTCAGCATTCCTTGAGAAAACAGAGATCACAACTTTGAACCTCAGTTACCTCTTTAATGCAATCATAAGAAAATGATACCTGGTTTTAATAATGTTTATAGTGTTTTGTTTTATTGACAATTTCAGTGTAGAGAGAGGCTAGATTATTTATTTTATATAATATGGTTGCAAATACATTTTCTTTCCTTATCTACCATCAAAGACATGCTAGAGTCCACAATGCCATCCTGTATGCTAGGCTGCCAGCTGATGCCAACTGACGATGCCTCATTTTGTACAAAATGAAAGGGGTATTTTTCCCCCAATTCATTCTGCTCTTAAACAAAATACAAAAAAGCTACCGTTTTTCTTTCTGAATAAACACATACACATGGATTTGGATACTTCTTTGAAAAATAATTACCTTCTCTTTCTTGACAGTCTAAAATACAGAGGTTTTATTGACTGAAAATGAGCATAGCCAGCTATGAGCTTGGAAGATTGCACCAGTGCATCTCACATAGATTTAATTCATGTAGTACAGAATGATTCATTGTCAAATTAATCCCAGGTAATAGGATTTCAGTAATTAGTCTTCAGGAACTCCTGAACTGATGACTAAAACCATAAAATAAACTCATTGCATATTTTGATACATTTCTTTTACTTCTGTCAGGAAATAAATAACACTACAGCAATATTTTGTTCCTACTTCAAGATGTATTTCATGCAATGCATACTGCCTATCAGCTCCCTAGAACTCTTTCCTAAGTATTAATTGATTCACCTTTGTGCTATATATAATTAATACAATACCCCCACATGAGCTAGAACTTTCCAATCATTACATTTCTTTCTTCTGCAGAGTAATCAAATGAGTATAAATGTGGCAAATAAAATATTCTTCACCCCCCAAAAATGCACAATTCTTATCGCAAACAAAGTTCCTCCTTCTAAAGCCAACCATACAATAGACTCCAGATGAAGCAGACATACATTTTATTCACAATAACCTATCAAGTCTTATTTACTCATAAAGTAGACCTACTTACCTATGATATGAATGTGTACACCTATATAGTAACATATTTTTCTGGTCCTTATAGGCTTTTAGAAATCACTACAGTATTTATTAATCACAAAGATGATATTAATAAAAAATTACAGGGTGGCTAAAAAGCAACAGCACCTCCACAGCATAAGATCATGATCATAATTATTTTTTTCAGGGCAACAAGCTCAGAATTATTCACTGTAATCTTTTAAAATGAAATGAGTTCCAGTGCCGATTCATAGCTTGACCCTGTCACCACATGGAAGCAATTAAAATACAGATGAAGATATATTTTACCTCTTCAGAGATAGCTGAGAACAAGCTGTTGAAATAACTGTATCCAGAATTATTATTACTAAGCCAAAACCTGTTAATTATGTTAGACAAAAATTAATTGTCTGTCACTGTACATGAAAGAATTTCTGTAAGACATTGACACATTCTTATTCAGAAAGTAATGTGAAATACGGTAAACAGAGCAATTTCTGTTTGTCAAGCTTGTAATTTTTCTGCATAATAATATAGCATTTTGCATTGCTCTAGGTGGATTTTCAGCAGCATCTTTTTCCATTCTACAAGTCTCCTTTTATTTGCTTTCAGAAATTAATCTGGTGAAGGTAATTTTACTCACACTGTTCTTCCCATTCCTGGTCATCGTCACTGTGTTGACTGTGCTGCTGAGCTTGCTTGAGGCTCAAATACAACTCTTTTGCTCGGATTTCTTCCTGTAGCCTTATTTGTTCTTCACCTTTTTGTCTTTCCTCTTCTTCTCTTTTCTAGGCAAAAATGAAGTAAAGCAGAGGTGACTAAAGAGGAATAATGTGCCAAAAATTAGGACACTGCTTCAGTTGCTTCCTCCCACAGAGTAGCTACTTTACCTTGGACAAATCGGGTTTCTCACCTTTCACAACAGACAAACAGAAGCTTCCTACCTCTTATGAATTTCTGAGTAAGGTATATTTTGAGATTCATGGGTATCACAGGAATAAGGAACATGCAAGCATCTAAGACCTGAAATCTATATGGAAAACACGTTCTATCAAGTGGCACCAAAGCCTGTGCTACCCCACAATCTGTAAGCCCATTGGAGACATCACTGTCACTCCAGCAGTACACACATCATCTACAGAATCTGTGGAATTCAGAAACTGTTTAATAGTGTTCTTAGTTTAGCAACTGTCACCATGTCTCATCCTAACCCAACACAGAGAATAGTATGTTCCAAATACCAAGATCATTAAAAAAGACCTTAAAAGAGATGGAAATCTGATTAAGACTGCCTCTATAGCTAGCCTTTTGCATACTATAACACAGGAGCTTGATTACTGCAAAAATTGGAATCCGTATCTGTTTTCTAATAAATTTTCCCAATTTTCTTAGGTAGTGAAGAAGAAAATTTAATTCATTGTTCAATTGACCCTCCCAAGAGTACCCAAAAATTGAACTTCACAAGGTGTTATTCGTATTATTGAAATAATTTGAGTTATGAAAGATAACTGGGTTTTTTGAATTTTATAATGGAATGACCATATCCTTTTGGATAACAAACTTACCGATAAGAATTTTATTGTAAGTCATTGAGTAAAATTACTCTGAATTACTAACCTAGTCACCTAACCTAAATTGTAAGTAAATGAAGCCCAAAGTAGCTTGTGAGTTAACAAAACGTTAATCCTATTAACAAAACGTTAATCCTATCAGATTTCTAGGGCGAAGTAACTGACAACCAGATGAATAAAATCTAGTGAAACTCTGCTTTTTACATCAGGAGGTTTGGGGGAGATCTTTCTGCTTTCCTTAAACAGCTTTTGTTTATTAACTGTCAGAAGTGGGATTTCAGAAGGTCTTTGCATTTTCCTAATTTTGCTCCCTTTCAGTGGAGTTTTAATGTTTCATTGTAATAGGACCAGCAATAGTTGAGCACAGGAAAACCAAAACCAAACCAAACAAACCCTCACTATTATGTTAAACTAGAAAAAAAAAAATAAATTCTCAAATGCATGGTCTATCAGTCAGCTGAGTTGATATATTTAAACAAAGTTTAGCTACAAATTGGTAATTTCTTTTGTTCTCGAGACATAGTATGATATCATGTCTGAAAATTACGTTCAGATGGAACTGTTTCTGCTCTCAAAAGGGAATCAGACTGTCGTGGTTTAGCCTCGGCTGCAACAAAAGTGCCACGTGGTAGCCCATTGGCTCTGCCCCACAGCGGTGTGGAGAGGATAAGAAAGAAAAGGCAGACTCGTGGGTTGAGATAAAACCTGTTTACCAGAACAACAAGTATTGCAGGGAAACAGTAACACAGATGGAGGAGACAAACATGAGTACAATACTGACCGTACCCTGCGCTGCCCCGACCGCCACCGACTCCACTGAGATGCACCCCGGCACCGCCCACCCATATATACGCCTACGCTGTGATGTCACCACGCCCATTTCTGGTTGTGGCCCCTCCCCGGCTGGCTCCCTGCTGCCCCTGGGCCTGGCGCACATTGGGTGGAATAACTGTGCCGGATAGAGGCAGGGGAGAATCAACCCCACCCCTGCTGGAAACCAGGACACAGACATATTTAGCTTCATTTTTATCATATCAAATTTGTGCACTGTGAACTTTGTGGAAAGGCATATTTCCAAAGTTTGAAAACAAACTTTCACTGCAGCAGGATTCACAGCATGACCAAAACAATCCAATGATTTTAATAAGTACTGCAAAGATGAGTGGAGAGATTTTAAAAATCACACTAAAAACTGAGTTCTACTATTTCCTAAACTCTGCCTGTGGGTTCTGGAGATGCAAAACTGCAAAAGTAACTTGCATATCTAATTTTTTTAAATGTAGGTTCTTCCTGTTCAGTGTTTGAAGATGCTACTTATATGAAAATTCACACTATATATAAAGGTTTGTTATAGTTCAGCCTCTTTCTAGGCTGAAAGGGGTTGAACTCTTCAAAAGCTATATTAATTTAGTAAAAGCACATATTAATTAATTAATGCTTTCCTTACAGTAAATAGTTTGTGTTTTATAAACATTAGAAACACTCTATCAAAGGTTGTCTGTCCTGTCTTAACAACGGCTAGGGCACAAATATCAAAAGCAGCCCAAATACAGCACTGATTTCAAAGACCGGCAGCTTTTTCGGAATAATTAAAAAAAAAATAAATTAAAAAATAAATTATCCTTTTACATACCCCATAGAATCAGGGATTCTTAGTTATTACTAAGTGACTTTGTTCTCTTCTTGGAAAATATATGCAATCAGCTATTATTTATTTTTCTAAGGAGAATATTCACTTAGCTTCACTTCCTAAAAAAATCCAACACATCGAGGCTATCTGCTCAGGAAGATGGACAGACACATGGGCAATCCTGGGTTATCAAAATATTTTCTATTCAACATCTGAAGCCACAAGTAAAACTTAGTATGGGAAAAGGGTAAAAAAAAACAACCAAACAGAAAGAACCCCACTCTCACAGCAGGTTTCAGGAATGGCACAAGTCTGTAACAAGTTTGGGGTTTCAATGTAGCTATTGTTAAAGTGTTTGTAGTAAAAAGGGGAAAGTGTCTAAAAAGACGACCAAAACCAACAGCCAATCAGAACTCAGGTAGAGTTTGAGTTCTAATGGAAAACAGTGATGCCTGCTAAGAAAATGCTACCTTTTTTTTAGCTATTGAAGAGATTTAAGTCAAAGAAGAAGTAACAACAAAAATTTTAATGCTGGTACTTGATTCTGAATTCACAAAACCTTTTCATGACATTTTCTTTTTTAAAGGAAGCAAAATTTTAAATTTTATTCATATTAGCCCGTGAATGCACATGCAAGTATGTTATGCAACTCCCTAAAGGTGTGTGAGGTGAAACATCAGTTGTTAGTATCACACAGGAGAGAAAACACTTCCTTTTCTCAGGAATGAGTATATGTTTGATTTAAAATGAACAGCAATTTAACATTTACTCTACTGGAAGAATACAAGAACCCCTTTATCTTCTTCTTGTGAACCCAACCCTCCACATTTGAGCTGAGAGAGAAGAGCTGTAATAACCTACAAACATCACCTTCTGCCTGAGAGTTGAGACGTTGTCTCGTGTGCTGCAACCCTTTCAGCTCTTCAGAATAGTTAAGGTGACAATATAGTACATAGTTGCAAATTGCCACGAAATACTGACCTGCTGCGACAAATCACACATAGGCAGCAGTAATCTTCTCCAGCTTTAACTCCACTGGAGAATTTGAAGACACTAAATGATCTTATCTAGCCTCTGGCAGTTGAGCATTTACCACAAACTTGTTACTTGTTACTGTAAATGTGTGCATCACAATGTTCGATAGCTTTACTGCAGCCAGCTCTAAATAATACTTAGTTAGCCATGGTTAGCTTCTAATGCTTCAGTCCAACACAGACAAGAGGAGATTAGGTCATCGTTTATTTTTTGCTGCAGAAAGATTTTTTTTAAAAAAGCACCGAGGAAAAGGCAAAATACAGTCGTCTATTTTTTTGCAATGGAAAACTGAGCTTCTGGCTGCCATGGCTCCTGGGGTCTCACTGGGGAGTCTTATGGGATGCAGGGAGCTGAATGACTACCATCCCACTGAGGGCAAAGCCTACAAGTCATATTCACTACAACAGTCCTCTCCAAAGCATGGGATGCCTGGGATTCCCTCAGTGTTTCAGGCTGGCAGGAAGAGCCTTTGGCAGCCCCGAGAGCTGGAGCTAGTGGGCTGCATTACAGCTACCGCAAATCTCCTGAGAACCCCTCAGCAATCACCCCCAAGCCAGGGCAGACATTCAGGCTACCTGCCACAGAGCTGAGAGCACAGCTCCTCTTCAGATCTGAGCCCATAGGACTCCTCCTACAAAGAAGGGAATGGGAAAACCCTGAGGTCCCTAGCTCCAGGGGAGCCTGTCCTCAGCAAGGGTGACACAGCAAGCTGAATACAGAGATCAGCATAATCCACAAACCCACTTGGCAGTTTCTAACAGAGCTGTATCAGCAGAAGTACATCCAACTCCTTCCCAGCCTTCTGAGAAAATTCACTTGCCTCAGAAGGCAGACACATTATCTTTTTCTATTCTACCAGTCTCTCAAAAGGAATACGGGGTTTGGACAGAGGCATTTGTACAAAATGCAGTCATGCTTTATGTAGAAGTTCTATTTTCATCATGGGTATGCCCCAGGACATGCTATTCACACACAGCTCATATAGGGAAGTAACAACATGTTCTGATTCATAAAGACCCTCTTTTAGATGAGATTGAAGACAAAGCTAAGGACTGTTCCTGATTGGGAGATGTCTGAGGTTTATTGCACATGCTGGAGTACACTCTGCTTGGGTAGCAATGATCGAAGTGACAATCTACCAACTTTGGCTCTGGATCTTAGGGACTCTCCCCAGCTTGAGTTCCCTATATATAAACTATCCTCATTAGTGGCTCAGATTTTCCCATTTACCCATGGAAAATATCAGAGCTTTGCCTAGTTTTCACAAGTGATCCAGCAGAGTAACCATTACTGACGTCACTGGGGAAAAGATACTCCTTTGAAATTAGTATCACAGCTCCTCTCAAGTAGGATAGAAAACCCTGAAGGCCAGATTCCTAGAAGAAACTAACAGCTGCCTCATTTCCAACATTGTTAAAGACGCAATTCCAAAGAAAAAAAAAAAAGAATTTCTGAACTGAGGTTGCATGAGAAAAAACAAAATGAAGTATTACTGAATTATTGTTATTGCAACTGAATAGACCCAACTGAGGCACTTTCAGAATGAACTGGGTGTCAAACCCCGTCAAGAAACTGTTGTTCTGTTCCTGGATTCTAAATATGTTGCCCTTGGGAAAGAGTTCACAGCAAAGCACACAGCTGAACTTCTCGCTTATCTGCACTTGAAGATAGCAGGCCCACTCAAGCACTTGATCTTTACTTGGAGAAAAGAGGGTTTTTAAGATCAGGACAGGATATTTACTGCTGGATCATAAGAAGCCCACAGTACTGTAAGTGGTGGTGGTGACATTTTACTGTATTCCTAAACTCTACACCTGGCAGCAATTGAAGAATCAGATCCACAGCACTTTTGGACAAAGTAGAGCACTCAGACGTGTTGAAAACCCATTCAAGTCAATAGGACTGAAGTGTGTTCTTTCTATTAAGCATAAGTTGTCTTTATTAGACATTTCCTGAAGTGCTAATTATTCTATTCCTCTCTGAAAGTTGATTCTAAACCTGTCTTCTTTGATGAGAAAAACAGCCAGGACATAGAAACTCTTGGATCCACACCTTAAAAAACCTCACTTCACTCACCATAATCCCAACTGGAATTAAAGGTCATGAACCTGCATAAAAATATAAATATATATTTTGGAAATGATAATGCACTGTCTTATTGCCTACTAATAGAGTAAGCATTATTTCTCCTTAAGTGGCACTCTCATTAAAATTCTTACTAAATATTTATTCAGGAAGAAAAATAATGCCCATAAAAGTTTATATGCAGCTTTTGGTTAACACACATTTCATCTCCCAAGGAAATTTTAGAAGCAATTTAGCTTTGATGTCAACTCTGCTTATATTGTTAAATTTGGCAGGTATCTGATGTTGTCAAACAGATAGTACTTTACTATTAACATTCTTTTGCTTTATACAGACCACATGGAGAGCAAGCTGAGACTATCTCTCTGTCCTTTCTAAATGCAGCTGAAGGACACCCACTCACCCTGGCTGGCTGATACTCATGCCTTTAATTTGCCCTGGCTCTGCACATTGTTCAGGCCTCTTAATGACAGCAACTGATAGCAGCAGGAAATTATGCCTATGATCTCATAGCCTTTGTGAATTAACAAGAAGATTAATGATAGTAATTGGCTCTCTTATTCGTCCTTTGCAATAGGTGCATAAAAGAATAGCTGTCCTTAAACTGCAAAAATAGAGCAGTCAACATTTGTATTCTAGCATCATAAATTAAAGGCATTTCTGCTTAAGAAACACCAAGGAAAGCAATATTTTTCTAATAGTGCTGGAAAAGGAAGTAGGGATCATCGTTCACTTTGATATGTGAGATATCATTTATCTAGTGCAGACAACCCTAAAGTCCCATGATAGTTAAAGAGGAATAAAAGCATTTTAAAAAGGAGTGGTTTTGATACAATATGGTTGGAAATTAAACACATCAGCAGAAAGCACAGAGTTTCAAGAGGATGAAGCATTAGCAGAGACTGAACTTCTCATACCCCAGTTTGGAGACTGCTTTAAACACTGACTGGTCATCATCAGAAGGATAATTACCAACGCATTAAATACTTTAAACATGTTAAAGTGGGTTTGCTAACTGATCTACATCTCATTCCACACCCTGAATCATTCATGAAAGGTATATTTCTTCATGATTTCACTGATTGCAGTCATACATGAGTAGATTCATTAATTAATCTTTTTTTCCTGACACCTTCGTTTTATTCACTTTTTGTAGTTGGAGGTACAAGCCAGAAACAACCTTTGCTATTTTCCTGTCTAGGGACCTTTCCACTCATTCAGCCTGTAAATGTTTCATGTACTTCTTCCACTGCACAAGAGTAGGTATAAAAACGGTAAAATGGGAAGAAGGAAAGCCAAGTGAGCTTAAATTAAGCCAGCGGACAGAAGTTAACAACTCCTCATATTAGCTTGTGAGATATACTTGTCTTTGAAATGCCTTTTTGTTTTTAAGTAGTTCTGTAGCACTAGATCTGTTCTTTCAAGACCAAGTAATAGATAAACTGCTTTCCGGAGTAGCAAAGGAGTGGTGTTATAGTACCAGGGATTAATCCTGCATTTGGGTCTCTGCTGGTGGAACCCCACATTAGTCCAAGTCCCTCTTAACAGATCCCAAATTATAAACATAACTGAAGACCCAGGGCTGGAAGTGTAATTAGACTATGCTGTATTAATACAGTAAATTCAGGGAGTACACTCAACAAAGCAGCACTTAAAATATAACCACCGCATAATATCTTGTTTCCAAACTCATTTTTGAAGCCAAAGAGTTCATTTCTGCTGGGTCCTGTCTTAAAAATTTTGGTTCATTTATTTAAATTTTTGCACATATTCTCTTCAAATGCTTGATGTAAAGGAAGTCATAGGGGGGAAAAAGGGTTTTCATTTCTTTGTTAAAATAAAGATATCGGCAACTTTATGATTAGGGTTAAAGAAATCCCGGCCAAAGTTTAGTATTTGAAATTCAAAGTAGAAACTGAACCAAATTGCACTTACAGCAGTACTGTTCTTGTTCCTGCCAGGCATTTGCTTGAATAGAGGATACCTGCTGGATTCCCAAGAAACAGATCACTGAGACATTACCTTTCCATCAATATTAAAGTGAGCTGAATTTGGTGCCATTCCTTTCAAATTGTATAAATAACTGAAAGACTGGGTTTCCTTAACAGAAAACAATGACTGCTTGCCACTTAAAGCCTCACAAGTTGCCTACTCTGCTTCTTGAAAAACTCTATTTGAAACAGAAGAATAACAGTGAGCTTGTGGACATTCCCCCCATCACATGCCCTGTGAATCAACCGCATAGATAGAAGTGAACCAGTCTGATTCAGTTTCTGTTCAAGGGGGCTCTGCTTTCTGAAAAGCAGAGGAAAGAAAGTTTAATTAGTTGCTCTGCTCATTATTCATACATTAATAAATGCACTTGAAAGGTATAGCTTCATTACTCATTGACATCAAATTTCAAAGGCCCCGTTCTCTCCTATGAATTCAAATTAATTGTGCATCAAGGTAAATCAGCAACTTTATGCAGAGGAGGCTACAGGAACAGCCCTTGCTTTGTGCTATATAACCACCCTCAGCTCTCAGTCCCACCGCTATAGAATGACAAGGAACTCGCTGACTCCAGCTTGTAATCAAACTGCACACATTTAACATTGAGATTTTCAGGATTCCTCCCATCACACAGGGTCTAGGGGGGAGTCTATCTGCGCTTTCCACACCTTTAATCCCAGCAAGGGAAAAATGACATAGCAAGCTGTCAGCATGTAAACAGATGTTACTGGATGCAGATCTCCTAGAAGTCATATTTTGTTCCATGTTTTCTTCACAGAAACCCAGCCTGATGAATTCTGTGCAGTCCCAGACTTGGAAGACTATGATAATTTCTTTGCACACTAAACCAATTTTAACTTATTTTCTCATTTTTTAAATAAGTTTTTAGCTTTATAAAGTAGTACGAGAAGGGTAGACAGAGGCCTTAATTTCCTGTTTAGTTTTCAAATTAATATTTTCAACAAGAGAATGTGAAAAAATACTCTTTCAAACAAGCATTAAAATACTGTAACTGAGCTTCTAGAAAATTCATGAAGTCAATAAAAATCAGGCAAATGAACTTCTCCTAGCAAAGCCAAATGGACTTTTCTAATATGTTGAGTAAAAGAAGGATCCACCCCTCATTATCTTAAAGAAAGCGGTGACAGAATTTTCAAGTTAAATATGTGAACATCTCATCCAAAATACACAAAATACGTTAAAGTAAAAACTAACTTAAAATGAAGCATTTCACAATGGTACATTTTTTCCCCCCACTATGCACAGCTGACTGAACAACTCTGTTAATGTCTGAGCTGAATAACCAGTTTGATTGTCCTGACACTTTTGAATGAGATCTGTAATTTTTTCACATCACTCACCCAGCTGTTCTGGTGAACACCATGTAGCTATTTGTCTATTCCAGGATGAAAAATTACAACTCTGGGTTTTAAAGCTTATTAATAAACATGCACTGAAGGTAACAAGAACTCTGAATCTATATAAAAACACCATTTTAAAAGCTAAATTATTCTGTGCAAACCTTCAGTTCCTCCTGAATTTTTTCCTCCTCCAATTTGGCAGCTTTCCGATCTTCTATTTCTATTTTCCATTTTTCTGCTACTATTCTGGCTTTTTCTTGAGCCATGGCATCCCGAAATTTCTTTGTAATTTCGGCTTCCTTTTGCCTCCTTCAGAAAAGAATTTGAAAATAAAAATAATTTAAGACATTAATTTATTTTTTAATTGATGATCAATACTTACTCACTGGTTACAACAAATAATTAGCATAAGATTTCATGGAAACATACAAGTAAGGAATTAAAATATATTTAACAAGAGACCTAGCACAAATCAGATTTGAGGAAACTGTCCAGAAACCAGACATTTTCAATTTTTGATAAATGACTAACTAAAACAGCACCTTCTAAATTAGAGAAGTACTTGGATGTCTTTGAGTCATACCCCATATTTTTCCTTCCTTGCTTGAAAAAATAGATTTTTCCGTTAGTCTAGCAAATCATGATTGGGAATTTATTGTCTCTCAAACATCAATGCAAATGTCTGCCAAATTCTCACGCTAGATTGTTTATCAGTACTGGCATGTAAAAGGAACACAGAGCAGAGGTTAGAGCTTTTAATCGCAGCTTAAATACGCAATCACTATAAGCACAAAGAATCTTATATGAAAAGGAATAACATTGAATAATCTGATATTTAAACTGCTGCTTTTCAGTGCTGCACTACAAAGGGAAGTGTGGGAGGCAGGTGGCCTACTTCCCAACAATATCAAGCATCAAAACACTTTTGAATCTCTCCCAAAACTGGAAGAGGCCCTGCTGGAAACACCAGCATGGCGATTGTATAATCAGGTTCTGAACTGCTGGGATAAGAATTAATATAAGCAATATGCAAATAAAACCAATTTCAAAAAGGATTTTATGCACCAAATCTCCATCGCAGGCATAGACGTGTGATGCCACAAACATTTTTGATTCAAAAGAAAAAATTCCCCCACAGAAAAATGTTTGCTTCACTTTTTTTTTTTGTATGTATGTGACATATGGTTTGTGCTTTTCAATATTCAATAAAAATAAAATTACATTTTTCACCTGCTGAAAAATTGCTGAAACAAGTGAAAGCAAATGTTCACAAAACATACTTACCAATTTTACCCACCAATACCTGCCACCTTTCTACAAGGCCATGTCTCCCATTATGTCAAGTGGACCCTGAATTCAGATTCTTAAATCCTCACCATAGTTCTTCTGCCTCCTTCTGTGCTTGTTGCCTGGCTCGCTCTGCTATTAGCTCCTCTGATATCTGCTCATATGGCTTGTCACCTGCGGCTTCTCCCATAACCCAGACCCAGACCTCACCGTCCTTCCCACGCAGCCACTGCACATGTTTGCCATTACCTGGAACAGCCACCAAGAAGAAACAAAAATTATAAGTATTGGCTCAAATTCTTAGATAAACATAGATGAAAAGATGAGAACTCTGAAATTTATAAGCATTAAGTTTGCAATTCACAATTCAGAATAAACATTATCAAGAAGTTGGATGAAATCTTCAGATTTGATCAACCTACCATCCTGGGGAAAAAAGGGTTTGTACACTCCAGATCATACAATCTTTAAAGACTCGCTGTCCCACAAAAATAAGGAATTACTAATTCGGATGTGCATTTCCCAGAATGTAGGTATTATGATCCCTTTTCAACATTTATAGGTACAATTTCTTGCTTTACTCAGGGAGCGATGATCGAAGAGACTGGAAAAAGAGATGGAGTGGCAACAGCAACCAACGTCATTATGCGACTAGCACGCTGCAGCTCATGGGGGTTGTGAAGTGCGGAACATAAAGAAACTTCATCAGAACCCCTGTCAAAAATCCAGGAATTTCCTGCTCCCACTGCATGAAGGAGTTTCAGGAAGCCTGTGTACTCGGAGCACACCACTCTACACTGCAGAAGCTTTTCTGTTGAGGCAGGCAATTGAAAGGGATTAAGTTTCTGTCTTAGTTTTCATGAAAGATGCCATGCAAAAGTCTACGGTTACTGTGTTGACAGAGTGTTTTTAAAAACACTGAAAAAGCCTGTGTGCTCTTGTCGTCTTACAAAATTGACTACTTTTGGTGAGCCTTCATGCTCAAGGATTCGCTATAGCATCCTGCTGACTACAAAGGACAATGGCGTAGATCCTATCTGAGTACATTTTCATAGTCACATATACTACCTGACAGTGTGGTTTGGTCTTTCCTTCTGCTTTTACACATAGAACTCACAGATATTTTATGCATTTTAGAGGTTCATATTAAGGACTTGGTAGAAACACCTCTTATGCATTCATTTTTATGCTTTATTTCTTGCAAATCTATTGAAACTGTTCTCGCAAAAAGAGATTCCACCACAAAGACCATTACTAAGATAGACAAGGGATTTCTTTTAAAGAATGCAGACTAAAAGGCCACAAAAGCACTTATCTCCCTTCCTGTGTATTACAGTCAATTAGATTTCACCTTCTTACCCAGATATTGAGATTAGTAAATTTTGTGTGGCCACATAGTTTCTAAAACTTATACAGTCTCATTTGGAAAGATGAAGCTTGCCATTCTCCTAGGTAGGTTTTCTCTGGTGCTCCCAGAAGAGTTAAAAGAAACCTGGTCCCATTTAAATGGGACAGTCTGCCTCCTGTCTTTCTATGTCTTTCTCTACTAGTATAGGCTCACCTACTCTCACCTTCAACTACCTGTTGTTCTGCAGGAGGACAGTATCCATTTAAGCAGATTAAGTTTCCTGATGCACACTCAATAGAGTGTTTTTGACATCCCAGACTGAAGAGAGAACACTGCAGGAGTAACGAAGCGTCCTGTTGACAGCAGGCAGTGCTGGTGTCAACCCACACTCCCACGTGTTGACAATCTGAACTGAAAGCAACTAACATATCAGATCTCTCAATGAAAGCTAATATTCTATATCAAATTTGAAAATGTGATTTATATGAATACCCAGGGTTGGCCTAATAGTACTAGCTTAAAGCGGGGGTGGAAATTTAGGCTAATAATGTTTTCCTTCAAGAAGCCTCAAAAGCATTTGCTCTTTCACAGTTTATCAAATTATATCTCAGATTGTAAATATGAATGTATTTTATTCTGGTTCTTATTCTGTGTTCCTGTCAGTAGAACACTTATACTTTATTTTTTGGATACTTCATTTGAACTGTCTGACCGTATTTGTCCACAAGGTTTTCACCTATTGCATTTCATGGTAAAGTATCTTGAGTATGGAATGATTTCCCAGAAGTACTGATCCCACATTACCAACTCAGCTTTTGTTTTAGAAGTGACCAATGTCCTCGTTCCTGGGAGGAATTTGGATATCTTAGTTGTTCCACTTCATTTAGTACTTTAAATAAAACACTGCAAACAACATGCCTCATGTTAATTTATGTGTATTATAACCGGTAGATGCCAAGTACTTCTACTGTTCTGAGACAATTTCACTACTTCTGCTCATTTACGGGCTTACCAGGTGGAAATAAAATTTAAAAATACTTTTTCAGGTAAGCAGATAAATTTTATCCTTGCTTCTTTCCAGTTTTTTTTGCACCAAAGAGTTATTAATGTGTTTCTCAGAGGCACAATTTATCCATTACTACCCAGCCCCATAAAACAAATAGTTGATTTGTAGACATGTCTTGAGAAATTGCTCTCTTTCTTCCTCTGAAAACAATGGATCTCTCTGCTAAAGCTCAGACAACAGACGGATAAACTCTTTTGAAAATATCGGTATAACATATTCTTGGTTCAGCACTAACTACCGTATACTGCAGTAGAGTATACTACTGTATACACATCCATAGGTCAAGTTGAAAGATAATAACGGTATCAAACATCCTGGCAATTTTACGTTCCAGCATTAGACAGACAGACCTCCATACGTGCAATTTTAAAACAAATCAACTTGAGCGTGTATGACAATGCGGGTTTTTCTTTAGAACAAGAGACATCTTCACGTTCAAGTACCCTTTCTGTTTTGCTTCAAGAAATGACTCCCATGTACATCTTCCCTGAAGCCTACACTTCCATAAAGCTGGAGATGGGCTTTACTATACAATCTGATCCTAAAACACAGTAGTTCCTTAGCACAGAATAACATTGAAAAATAAGCATGCAGGAAAAGAAAGAAGCAGAGAAAATATCTGGCACTGTGAAAACAGAATTTCTGCCATATAAAACGCCTATGCAGCCTGTAGAATCAGGTTCAGATGGTCAGTGTCAGCTTTTCTAGGCTAACAGTACTAGGACTGCCCTTTTAAACTATAGAACTAATTGCAAGATCTGAGCTAAAAGTACAGAAAATTATTTTCCTTAGTATTTTTAGGAAACTAATGTCTGCTTAGCAAAGAATTACCTGATTATAATAAAATAATTTCTGCTTTAAGATACATAAAGATACTTTAAGATAAGCATTGCAGTTTTCCACAAACTAAGGTATTTTGTTAACACACTTTATTTCCAAGTGAAACGGGGGGAGGGAAAAAAAAAAAAAAAAAAAAAAAAAAAGAAAAATTCAGCTAAGTCTAAAAGGAAGAGACAGGTCCTGACTAAACAAATTTGAAATCTAGGCAAAAAAGAGGGAAGAGAACCTCATGTTTCCTGTTCAGAAACAAGCTTCTCAGCCCAGTCACAATGCCCAGTGCAGAGTCAGGAAATGAAAATTAAATCTTTTGAGTCCCAGCCTTATACCTTGACCATGAAAGTACTTTTCTTTTCCTGGAGAGCCTATGGCAGGCTGCAAATAATTACCACTAGGAAGTATTGGACATAAAAATTAGTCTAGATTGGACAGTAGAAATGAAAGTGGTTTAGAAATAAACACTGTTTTATCAGGAAAACGTACTGAATAATTTACCAAGTCTTTTCCATCATCCATCATTGAGATCAATGATTTATCGGCTATAGTATTCTACCATTTTTTTTTTTTTTTGTCTAAAACAACTCTGTAGCACCACAAGAAAGCAACATTAATTCTTACAGTTCTTTTCACCCGTAGCTCCTCCATGAATTACTATCTCCCATGGAGTTGCCCTAAAACTACATCTATACCACTTTGAGGCGAGTAAATTGGATATTGCTGCTTACTCCAGACAAATGCAAAAGCAGGTATCCCAAATTTGCAGCGCAAAGGGATCACAGTATAAACTTTCTTGGGAATGGCAACACAAATTTGCATCTGTAAACACACACAATCAAAAGTAATACCAAATCATGTCTTCTATTTCTATGTATTTATGCAGTAAATTCTATAACAGCAATGAAAGTATAAAATAATGCCCTAGAGAGGAACAGTGCCTAAATCTCATAAAAAATTATTAGTAGTACTGCTGGAAAAGACTAATCTCATAGACACACCCAGAGTGCTGGAGTGCAACCATGAGCCGAGTGGTTTGGCACCACAGGCTGCTCTTGGTCTTTGTGCTACCCTGAAGACATCCCCAGTGTGGACACGGTGCCACTGCTGACAGAAAATACAAACCTTGCGAGGGAGGGGGAATCCTGGCTGTGTGCAATGCTCAGGCTAAATCAGGCTACAGTTCCAACCAGCTCAGGTTCCCACATGGTGACTAAGGCCTAAAACAAATGGAGTTACCCAAAGGAGAGCTGGGTCTTTCATCTCTTCTGCTAATCAAGACAGAGCAGCAGTAGCTTTAAAAATAACAGTAATCAGAGCAAACCAAATTCTACTGGAGTCAGATTCCTTCTTCCAAGCTTTAACATCATTGCTTTAACAGTTAGATTGTCATTCCCATTTGTGATCCATCTCCAGTGCTCACAAGGAAACTACTCCAAGGACCATTAAAGGTCTGATTTGGTGTCACATCTCCCAGCTGTGCTGCGACTGAGCCAGTTTGCCTGCTTAGTCCAGCAAAATGAAAGAGCACCAAGTAACCCCAACTGTCCTTCTATCATAGGGAATATTACAGGCTGCATCAAGTATAAATTTAGAAAATTTAAAAAACATTTATTTATAAGTCATCAGAAAGATGACATGGCATTCAAAGTCTGCTTAAACTTTCTCAAAAGAGTCTGCTATTTCCACAGTCTTCTTTCTCCAATGTTGGACTTACCACCATCGTTCTCCTGTTTGGAGGCTACAGATCTCTGTAACAGCAACTGATTCTTGATCCTCACTGGTTGGAAGGGTTTGTAGTCATACAAATATCCCTTAACTCTCTCTTTAGAAAACATTCCTTTTCTCTCCCAATGCTAGAAAGAAAAAGACTCCTGAAACTTATTCTATTAAAATAGGCTGCATAAGCATTCGCTGATCAGCCCGATCTGCTTTTGTCATCCAGGGATAAATTGTAGATTGTGTATATTGGTGTGTTTGTATGGTTGGATTTCTTTTTTTCTTGTTCTTTTGGACTTTAGATACCTGCTGTACTTTGGTCTAAGCACAACGTGTTTTACATGAGATTTTACGCTTGGCTTTCCAGGCAAACAATTTTTATGGCTTCTTTTAAGTAGAAGCTTGAAGTTTGATACTCTGCAGGATAAATGAGGTTCCATCCAGAGTTTCATTAGTTGCAGGACATACATTAGAAGCACACCGATTAGGATAAAAATGAGAAGGTGAACTTTAGGCTGTTCTCAGTTCCTTGAGCTTACTCAATTCAGGTTGGGTTTTGGGTTTTTTTTTTTGTTGGTGGTGGTTTGGTTTATTTGTTTTGTTTTTAAAACAAACACACAAAAGACACATATGTAATTTCACTGCTTTTTAAGAAGCCTAGAAAAGCACTGAGAATGTTTCTGAGAGACTGTTCAAAGAACAGAATGCACTTTTCCAAACATTAACTGCCATAAATCCATTTATATATATATATATATGTATGTATAGAATAATTAGGTGGCAATAATGAAAGAAACAAGAATAACATAATCCCACAATAAACTGAAGATCTCCTATAATTAATTCTGTGGTCTGCCCCTGATAATAGTCATAGGACCATGAACCCCTCTCTTCTGAGAATGCATTCAAAAAACCCAGTCACTTCAATTCTTAAAACAAAAAGAAAATGGGGAAAAATTCTGAACTTCTCAAGAATCCCCCCAACGATTGGAGGTACACCCTCCAATTTCAACACGGTGGTGCATGCCTTTCTATTTAAAGGGGGATTTGCAGAGGGAGAAAGAAATTCAGCTGATATACATTAATATATCAATAAGGGTTGCAGGATCTCAGCATTGCTGAAAATTCAGCCTTTATAGCTCTCCAGCTGCTTCCTGATCATGTAACGAACTCCATCTTCTGTTTATGGAATTACACCCGTTACCATGGAAATAATTATGCTGCAATATAGCCCTGCAGGATCAAATAAAGAAAGAGTGACTGGAAGAGAGCAAACATTAAGGTAGGGAACAGTTACTCAAATAAGACTATGGTAATCAACAAATACAGCAAAGATAACTGTACATAACACTCAAAGGTAAGTGTGTTTGTATTATCACATGGTATGTACAGATACAATATGTATAGATAGGTTTGCATATAAGAAGAATAAAAAAAAAGAAACACAGAGATAAAGTTGTGTTAATGCGGTCTCTATTTTGTATGCCCCAGATATTTTCTTCCCTCCCTGGCCAAGGCACACTGTTACTCATAACCATTTTGTAATTTTTCCAGTTTCAACTGGGAGATAACATTCAGAACTCATTCTTAAAGACATTGTTTCAANATTTGTTTTGTTTTTAAAACAAACACACAAAAGACACATATGTAATTTCACTGCTTTTTAAGAAGCCTAGAAAAGCACTGAGAATGTTTCTGAGAGACTGTTCAAAGAACAGAATGCACTTTTCCAAACATTAACTGCCATAAATCCATTTATATATATATATATATNCAGAGGGTGAAAGAAATTCAGCTGATATACATTAATATATCAATAAGGGTTGCAGGATCTCAGCATTGCTGAAAATTCAGCCTTTATAGCTCTCCAGCTGCTTCCTGATCATGTAACGAACTCCATCTTCTGTTTATGGAATTACACCCGTTACCATGGAAATAATTATGCTGCAATATAGCCCTGCAGGATCAAATAAAGAGTGACTGGAAGAGAGCAAACATTAAGGTAGGGAACAGTTACTCAAATAAGACTATGGTAATCAACAAATACAGCAAAGATAACTGTACATAACACTCAAAGGTAAGTGTGTTTGTATTATCACATGGTATGTACAGATACAATATGTATAGATAGGTTTGCATATAAGAAGAATTAAAAAAAAGAAACACAGAGATAAAGTTGTGTTAATGCGGTCTCTATTTTGTATGCCCCAGATATTTTCTTCCCTCCCTGGCCAAGGCACACTGTTACTCATAACCATTTTGTAATTTTTCCAGTTTCAACTGGGAGGTAACATTCAGAACTCATTCTTAAAGACATTGTTTCAACTTCATGTACAATCGAGAGGTAGTGTCTTGTCTGTCATTTTAATGACCCTTTCATTGTGAACAGTATAAAAATGTAGGTATGCATTGCATCAAAGTTGAAGGTGTAAAATAATTCACATCAGTATCATTCACTTCATATTTTTTTCTTCATAAAAAAATAATCAAGTCAAGATCATAGCACTATAATTTCTGATTCCTGATCCTAGCTGTCTCTTGTAAAGATTAAAAGCCGTATACGGGGCTTGGTTTCTCACACAGAGCTATCACAAAGCATCCACATTTTCCCATTGCTGGAGAATAAACAAAAGTCTGCACAGTTACTCCAGGGTCTGCTTGAAACTCAAGGCAGAAGGATAAGGGTTCTCTGGCACAGAATGAACAGAGGAACTATGGATCACGTTCTGCACCAGACTTAATGCAGCATGGCAGGTTTGCACTGACTCCTTTTATCAGGCTCACAAGACCACGAAAGCAGTGAGAACTATACCACTACATTTTCTAGCAATACAGCACACAAGTAGACTTGAAGATTAATCAACCACCATCAGTGTCTGGCTAAATCCACTGCTGGCTTGAACGTGCTGAGTCTTTACCATGTCTTCCAAATCCTGCCATCAAAACCTGGTGCCTCTGTCCTTGAATGTTTTAGTCATTTATGCTAAAAACTGGCAAAATCAGCAAGAAAATATTGAATTAGCTTAGGCAAATCCCATTCTCCCCTTGGCCACAGTACTGCTCTCTTTCCATATCAAGTATTCATGAGCTTGCAGACAGTCAAACCTCCTATCATTACCAGAGCACTAGTATGTCCAAGAAAGCCCGTCTAACACTGCTGTGTCCAGACAGGCTGAGGAACACAATGCCACAGAGAAACACAGGAGTGCTCTCTGTGCCAGTGGCTCAATTAACCCGGTAGCCTTTTTGGGAAAGCAGCTGATGCCAGATGCTTCAGCCAACAGAAGCGCTGAGGATCACACGTGCGCAAGAGAAACCTCCAGTGTAATAAGGCCCAGGTAGTCAGCAGCATTCTGCTTGCTCTTTTCTACAAAACAGAGAAGTCAGCTGCAGGGCAGGATATGAGACTAAAAAGTACAGATTTACAGCTAATGCTAGGCAGGCAGAGAAGTCCCTCTGGATTTGTTCCATCTGGTAGATATTTAGGTCATATGGTGGTTGGGGGTCTCTTTCTAGCCCCAGGTTTGGAGAAGTGAACAATTTAGAAGCTGCTGCTTAACCATCCCTCAGTACACAGCCACACTGAGCATGAGCTCGGAGCAGATGATTTCTGGTCCCAAGGTACACAGCACTAATGGAACTGCATCATACCACAAGCTGCTATGCAAGTGGTGAATGTTATATCAAAACTTCCAGTGATTTCAAATTAGTCCCCCTAGTAAAAATTATTCTAACATTCTCGTTCTCCTGCTACTTTTTCAGTTGTATCTGATTTCAATACAAAAGACAGATTGCTACAGAATCCAAGACCACACAGAACTTCAGAAACACTCCTCTGATGGCTCTGGTTAGACTCATGTCCAATAACACAGACAATGAACACTGCTAGGAGCATGCCTCTGTAAGAGGCAAAGTCCTACCTAAGCGTCATCAGAGCGTATAAAGGCCTTAGTGTAAATGATGAATACATTTCTGAGTTAAAAACATAGGGGGGAAAAAAAAAAGTATCTGAATTTACACCCACTCACCCTTCGCACACACACTGGAACACATACCCACTCACTGGTCTCCACGTGTGACACTGATGTATCCTCTAACCAGCCAATTGTGATATTTTAAATACTTGCTTCCAAATAGCTTCATCTGTTCTCTAATGATTTTCTAACACAAATGCCATTTAGACAAAGAAATTATTTTCTAACCATGCTGTGATAAGCCTACCTAATATTCTCCCAGCTACTCTTGTTAAGGACAGGTAAATAAGAATGTTTACAAATAGCTCCTGTCTGAACATCATGAGCTGCAGTTCACAACAAATAAATGTCAGAATAAGCAGCCACAGACCAGCTTTGTCCTTCCTCCCACATGGCTGTCCTTCAGTTACCTAATGCTCAATAGTTCTTGAGATCTCATTTTGGATATGCTGACAGCTCTGGATACTGCATCGGAGTCAAAATCCAAATTGGCAGCGTCTTTTGCTTATTCCTAACTCAGCTATATTGGTTAAAGGGCTTCTGCCTAATCAAATAAATATGTTTCTCTACAAATTGCCAAAGCTGCCTGTCAATCGACTCTCAGCAAATCCCAAAGGGGTCCTGAAGTTTTGAGAATGCTTCCCTTAGAGATTTTAGCACAACGACAAAAGGCAATCTGTTTTATTATGATAAAAATAAGTTCCTGAAAGATCTGCCCAAAGTAAATTGTAAATGAACTGTAGACAGACCTCCAAGAATTCAACTCACTTGTGAAGCTATCTCAGTACAAGCCAGGAGTCATGATTTAACTAAAGCTATGAAATACTTTTTTTACCCTGAATAAGTTCACTAAATGCTGCAGTTTTGGAAGGACCCAAATGATGCTCAAATTCTACTAATAGTTTTAGGCAAGGTACAAACGTTGCCTAGGTACAAACAGCAAAACCATGGGAATAGTTTATTCAATAGCTTCTAAGGGATGTATTTCATCATGATGTGGTATTTATGTATTGCTCCCTTTTAGATATTGATCTGTATTTTTAAAAAGGGAAGGAAATTAAAACTGATGAATAATCTGAAAACATTTCATTCACCTTCGAAGTGAAGTAATTTCTTTAACATTGACTCATTCCGATACAAATTTCAATCTTAACCTTTCCTCAAGACACACGAAACCAAACAATCCATAGGGAAAAGCAGGCCCAATTTAGCATTTACTGAAGGTGATTAATATTATTTTCTTTAGCAATGAAGAGTAAGACTAATTACACATAGACTGTTGCACTACTTGGCTTGCTAAACACTCAACAGCTTACACCTTATTTCATGGTTTGGACTTGGCTTTGTTTTTTTAAAAAGCAAATTTCATAGTATCAAATAGGACACTGATGGACAATCTGCAGTGGTGTTTCTATAAAAGTCACTGAAGTGTTTGGGCCTTCACTAGTTAGTTTCCACACAATTAAAAAAATTATCGTTCTGACAGGCATTTCCTAAACCTGCAGCTGATTTGAACTTCAGCACAAGGCCACTCTAACCTGCATATGCCACTTTTTTTCCTCCCGAGTTCTGCACTTGTGGTTTCTGTAAGACAACACATCTAAACCTTGCATGCTTCATCCTCAAGTCTGTAGAAAATTAAAATTGCATACACAATCACTGCTCTGTTTCAAAAAATCCACCCCTTTTCCTATGATGCTAGACTCACACATACCATTGCAGGTGGACTCTTGAACTGATGGAGAATTGTACCAACTGGGGTACAGAAGTCCAGATCAAGCCCAAGAACTTTTCAGAGCATTTTAATTAGAGAAGGACCCATTGCCATTAATTCCTTTTGTTCTATCTCACCCTATCCTGTCCCAAAGAGACATGGCAAAGTTTTTATATGTATCTGTTCAAACTGCGAGAAAACGAGAAGTCTTTGAAAGGTAGCTCTATAATAACTCTGATTAAACTAGTAAAAAGTTATTTTACGCAAATGTTATATTCACAAATGACATACACGTTTTGCTGTCAACTAGAAAATTTCAGAAACCCAGCACATTAGAGATATTAAAATCTCACCTCTGTTTTCTACTACATGTCAGGCTACAAAGACCTCTATAAAGCCAGAGTAACACTTGGCTTCAACTAAATAACACAAACATAAGAGTAGTCATGCAGTAGAGAGTTAAAACCAAATCCTTGCAGATGAAACTTCTCAAATCCCTCAGTTTCGAATGAATAAAAAAATGCGTATTTGCAGTAGCCTTATATTTTCTCGCAGCCAGTAATTTTAAACAGGAATAAAAATACCCTCTATTCTACACTGTGTAGCAAGGGGAGAAGTTTTGGGAAATCCACTTACAGATCAATGGAAACTGAAAACTAAGCAGCTTCAAGGTCCAAAAAAAGTTGATGCTAAATGTCTTTTAAGAAAAAAAAAAAACCAACAACTTTTTAAGATAAGAAATTATTATTACAGTCATCTACTTTGACCCTTTCTGTCACATAGGCAAAAAATACTCCTCAGCAATTCCTATCTTACACTCATAATTACTGGTTGACCTTTTCACTTTTTTTTTTTTTTTTAAACAAGAAACTAGCTCCAGTACGAGAACATTTGCCACCATATTACGGAGCTGTACAGTAGAAATCAGTTACAAGTATCTGTATAGTTAATGAGCTGAATGATAGAAGTTATTTTTTGTAACTCTGGCCCACATGAGTTGATGGAAGTCAAAAATATATTTCAACAGAACCAAATGCCTGACTTCCAAATCTAACTCCAATGGTTGTCTCTCCAAAATAAATAAATAAATATCTAAATAAATAAATAAATGAAAATCGGTAAGAACAGTTCTTTAGTACAGTTCTGAATGAAGCAGAAAGTTTCTAACAGCGGGCAAAAGTCAAACCTAAGCAATACCTTAAACTGGCAATTTAAGACAGTAAAATGGAAATGTGTTATTGTGAAATTTAACTCAAGAAGTGTTCAGGAATACTTTTGTCAGAGCAAATACAATCTATAGGTTACTCCACTGCTCTCCTTTCTCTTATTCTTTATGAATCAGGAAATTAATTACCTGGAAAATAGTCTCCTGTAGCGGGTAGCTGAACAGGTTTAATGTATAATTTATATATGGAAATTTGGGTGTCAACACTGTGAGAAATCATCACATAAATATTTCTGCAGTTAGATTTTTCTGCATCTGTCTTCCTCAATGAACGAGCATAATATAGATTATCTTAACGATACAATATTATTTTGGTTTGTGGAGCTGAACTGCATTTTTAATTTTTTTCTCAGCTACAAATCAATCAAAACAAACAAGGTTTTTATGCTGCATAAGAGAAGCTATTTTGCCACCATCCTCCTAGGAGACCACCACTCACAGTAACACTAACATGAAGAAAACAAAAATTAAAAAGAATGAGGTTTTCCAAAGTCCACCTTTGGAAAGGAGACATTTTAAACTCCTGTTATGGCTGATTCAGGTGTTCTCAACATTCCCACTTTATTTTAAGGCTACCAATGTAACTTACTCTAGAGTCATTTTATAGAGGCCTTTGCTTCAGGTAAGTCTTGGAACCTAGTTTTGATTTAAAATGTTTCTTTAATAGCAGTCTTTGAATTGTTAACTCTCTAGTGGGCACTTTGTAGGGTTCAGAGGCTCCAAACATTTTGAGAAGTCTGACAATTGAATCCAATAATCTATTTATATTGAGGCACTCCAAGCAAAGCTCTCTACCACAGGTGTGTTAAGACGAGCAACATTCTAAACACTGACTGCAGTCACATAGCTATTAGAGCACTTTCCCAAGATCAGTTACCCAAAATTCTTAGAAATTTTTAATATTCATGTTTTAATAGATTTAAAGATAGCGTAAGATCCTTGGCATTTCACAGGGAAATGAATGTTTCACATATCTCTGTGATATTTCATTGTTGAGTGATAAATCAATGCAACTACACTTCCAACAGTTGGGAAGAGTTCTAAAGTGCTGGAAGTCACATGTTCAGAGAAGAAAACAAGGAAATAAGTATTTCTATTTATTCCAGACCACTTGGACCCAAGACCAGACACCTGGAAATGACACTTGGAGAAGTTGGTTTTTGATATTTTCTTCCATGCTTTTGCTTATTTGCTTTTGAAGTCAGCACACATTCAGCATCCATAACAGCCTGTGGAAGGGGCTCTGGTTTAACTCATAGTGTGTGAAAACACATTTCTGGATTTTCTCTTCTTCGATTTCGGTTGGGTTAAGTTGTTTTAGCATGTTCGCCCCACTATTCCTGTTCCCTAGACATAATCTTTTGGAGAACATTTACTAGAACATGGGAAATTACTTGAACATTGGAAATTTAGTTTCTAACGGTATGGTTGTTCTGACATCACATCTCATTCAAAAACAGCCCTTCATAACAGGCTTAAATTTAAGAATTTATCTCTTACTCCAACCACTTAGAAACATTTAAAATACCAAGTCAAGAAACCTCAACAGCACAGGAAAGACTGCTTTTTGCTGGACTGACTGAGGGGATGGCAGGTGAAGAAAAAGGCCTTAGAAGTGGAGGGAAAACTTGGTCACGGTACATCTGTTAACACAGAAAGACTAGGAGCACTTCAACACAATTCCCCTTACTCCCACACCAAACTATTCCCATGGAGAAAGGACCAGCCTTGAGACAAGGAGTAGGAACATGGTGTTTTTACTGCCCCATGGTGTTTTCACTTTTTGCTTATGGGGACAGTTGGAACCCTTCCTTGTAATCTCTTCCAGATGCATGCTGCACCACAGCTAGTCGCATGCCCACTATCCCCAGCTTTAAGTATAGGAGAAGGTCACAAATCTTACTCTGTTTGCGCCTCGCTGTCTTTCTCAGCATGGCCTCCTCCATCCGTGCTTTTTCTTCTCTCTCCCTCCAGCGCCTCAGCTGCTCTTCTCTCATTTTGTAGAACAAGATCTGTTTTTGCTCTTCATTCAGCTCCGCCAGGAGCTCAGGGTCAATATACATATCACGCAAAATTTGCTGCAGCATGACGACTCCAAAAAGACCCTCAAAACCCAAAGAGATAAACCTGCTTCTTCCAATTACACTCACTACAGTGACAAAACCCCACTGACAGCACTCCAGAAAGCAACCTGCAGCAAAGGAGATCTCCCACTCCTGCCTGCCCAGAAGTTTGATTCTTGCTCTGGCTCTCTTCGTCCAGGCATATTCTGTTCCCACGTCTCTTACAAGGATGGAGTTCTCTGCTTATCTCATCCTCCAAAGGTAGGGACAGGTGTCAAGTGAAGGGAAGAGGAACAGACAAGGAAAAAAAATTAAAAGGTCAGAAGGGAGAAAAAAAAAAAAAATCACTTCAGAGCTCCTGATGGCAAGCCCGTAAAAATAAAAGATTCTTCACTAAACCCATCAGCTTTGCTCCCTTGAGCAGAAGGAAATTCAACGTAGAGAAAGCCTCGGACTTTCAGCTCAAGTGGTTCTCTTCAGCAGCAATGCGCTCCCAAGGTTGTAAGTGTTGCCCAGGGGTTTAAAGTGATGTCATGGTTAAAGGTATCACCTACACCAACAATATCTATGTCACTTTGGGAACTGATCTCTTCTGATAAGAGAGGAGAAATGAGTTTGCATGTTATTTCCCAGTCTAGCCTTTTAAGTAGTCTCAACAGGGTAGGTCATATTATAGGTCCTATTTACCTGGTGTTGACAAATATTGTCATGCAGCAAACTGATTAAAATGTCTTTAAAATTAAAAGGAAATGTAACAGAAGCCACAAGAATCTTGTTATCACTTTATAAATAGTAAATCAATATTAATTAAACAAGAGTAAGGTCTCAGCAGTTCATGCGGGCTATGCAAGTCCTGCAGTTAATTTATTTTCCACCTTGTGAGTGGAGAAAGTTACATTGCTCTTCAAACAAATTGTGGTTTGTGGCTATTAAACAGAGTTTTACCAAATTCAGTATATTACTATTATTTTAGCACCAGGTCCAACAGTCACTTAATTACATAAAAGAACCTAACACCAACACACCAAAAAACCCAAATTCTATGGATTCTGGAGCCAGTTTTCACCAGGTAGGGGTCTGGCTCCTCTGGGGAGTGATCGTACTTTGTGAGAAGGGGGCCATCTTCTCAGGAGAACCAAGATGTGGCCGCTACTAGTTGTAACAAAACACAGATCACATCTGCAGGCTGAGCCGCAGCCCACTGTGTGATGTTTACATCAGAACAAAGAGCAAAAGCAGATCTGCATTTCCTCACAAGAAACCTGCTTTATAAATGGGTATCTCTCACACTCATATTTATATGACTTCCATGATCTTCATACTCAAAAAATTGTACTGTTAATGCATCTATTCATGTAACTTTCTTTTAAGGTAAGCAAAATACTATCATCCTAATTTAAGGGAAAAAGTCTAAACTAAAATTCAAGAAAAGACACTGTAACACCTAGAAGTACAAATCCAGAGATTGTACTTGAACGATGGCTTCAGCTGAAACAGAATTTCAGAACCCAGCATCTTTAGGTTTTACAGAGTTCAGTTCACACAGATGCTACTCTGCAACTCAGGATGTCTCATGTACAGATTTTGTCTCCTCAAACAGAATGCTTTGGATTTTTTTTTTATTTTTAAAGAAATATAGTTCAGCAAGAAAAAAACTGGGGTGGGAAAGACTCTGTTACTGCTTCTTCTATTTTACTTGGTCAGGTATGGAAGGGGGAGAGCCTGAGGGGGTTGGCCTTTGTTTCTCTGCTTTTATTCAATTATATTAGAGCTGTGGCTCCACATTTTGGCACTAATTGAAAAAGACTCGCCTTTGCAAAGGCTTCAGGGCAAGCAGTTTCGCTGTTCTAACCGTTTGTCATCTTTCTTATTTTATTTTATTTGACTTTACAGAACAGAAATCAAATCCTGATCACAGAAGCAAATAACAAACTCTTCATCAAGGATTATGTGCATTTAAGCATAATAAGAAAAACCATTTCACAACCGCATTTAGCTGCAGAAATAGTTCAGGCTAGAGAGACAAGACACAAGAGAGCATACAAACACATTTTCAGGCAACTACTGGTAATATTCAATGAGCAACCACACAATAAAAATAGCAAGAACACAGAGATGAAATGAATATTTCACAAACAACCCATTGCCTGAAAACTAGTCATCAAAAATATTTGAGAATGGTAACCAAAGGATCACGTGGAATTAATTTGTGGGCCTTGTTTGTTAAAAAAAAAAAAAGGAGGAAGTGACATGTGGAAGTGTTATCTAATCATAGCAATTAATCTGACCAACTCCCTTTGTTGTAGCTTTTCTTCTTTGCATTATAGCAACCCCAAAATAAAAAGAAAAAAAGGGGGGGGGGGAAGAGAGGGAATGCAAAGAGGAGATAAGGAAGATAAAGAAATACTTTGACATAAGCGAACAACCAAAGCAGTAGAAAGATACATCATAAAGTCTGTCATTCTTTTCTAGACAAAAATACTCTGCCTCAGAATATTTGGTTTTTGAACTCTCACATGGGTGAAAGTTCTTCATCAACTCTCTTTCCCTTTGCCTTTACTGGTGGCTAAGTTTGGTTTAAGACTTATGTTTCCTTACAGGTGGGAAACTCAAGAGGATCAGTGGGAAGAATCAAGTGTTTTCACCGGTCCCTTCATTTCCTTCACTAATTAACATTTCATTCAATAACAATTTGGGAGTGGAGTGAATGGAAAGAGATAGATGGTTACCTAGCTGCAGATCCCAAATGTATACAAAACCTCATCATGTACATAAATACTAGGCATTCTTGAGAAACTATCCAATGTTCCACTTATCTGAAAAGACTAATGGTGGATGATGCTCCCAGAAATACAAGATTTGAATACGTTGGGCCAATGAGGTATTTGACCCAAACTAGCCTAGTCTGTTGGCTTCATCAGGAGCTAAAGCTCGTTCATCAGGAGTTGGCAACATTCAACCCCTCTATGCTGAGCACCTTCCAGGAAATAAAAGAATTTGACAGCAGGCCCACCTTCCATATACCCTCACTGGACTATAAGTGCTAAGGAGCAACAAACAACTCCGAAAATGAAGTGTAGTCACTAACCACCATTCCAGTACCTCAAGTCTCTTCTGCATCTGACACAAATCCTTTCAGAATCACATTTCTCCTCTCTGAAGAAATACTCTTGAAGAACTATAAGATAACAATTAAGTGACTTCTCTGTTACAGCAGAATGATTCCTGACACGCACTGCAAGGAGTATAAAAACCTTACTACACAAAATGTAGTAATCTGCTCCTTTGTGTAACCACCATGGGGAAGATGGATAACAGGAAAGTTATTCCCCCGTTTCTTTTCCCAGCCCAGTTTACTTCCAAGCCACTCTACGTGCTTTCCTGCCCACTGTGATGAAGCTTCTTGAGAAGCCGTTTCCTCAGCTGGAGGTCCAAACTTAAAAGCCTTCCTGACTAGCTGTGACCTGTTATACACAATAAAAGAATATTTGTGTAAAAATATTCTCTTTCTATACTGCTTGTTTTCCTGTGGGAGGCAACATTTCAGATTTTAATGCCCTGTTCACATCTAGCTTTTAATGATTTTTAGAAGTAGACTGTTTTCACAGCCCACTCCCATAACATCCAGAGGCACTGGGACAATCAGCAAGACAGGTATCCACACAGCTTTGCTTCCTATTCCCCCTCTTCACTAACAGAAAGCAAGATACCCAATTCTTCTATGAATGATGATATCTAGAATGATCTCAGCTAGAAATTAACAGTGTGATATGAGAAATGTCTGATAATCAAAAACTCAAAGAAAAGACTCACCATAGTTAAAGTCTAAAAACAAGAGGCCACAGATTTCCTTGCATAACTGAGAACAGAATTTGCAATTCTAAACCTAACCTGTCAGAAGGAGAGAAAGTATCTGTCTACTAGACAATGATTTTTCTCTTTGTTGAAGACATGGCTCTGTTAAGGAGATAAAAGGACTGCTTCTGTCTTGGCTATGTCAGTGAACCTGTCGTCTGTATATATTAAATGTTCCCAGCAGTATCCTACACAAATCCAAGACTAGATTTTTAAGCTAGTAGACACTGGCTCTCATCATAGTTCACCTTTTCATAAATATTCCAGATTAATATTCTGAATTATCACAAAGAAATGACCATGAATTTTTCTGATCTCTCAAAAAAATTTGGAAAATCTATGAAGTTGAAAACTCAGAAGGCAACCTTGAAGAAAACCCAAAACCTACTTTTAAAATTCTTGCTACTTCTAGGATTAGTTCATATTTTGTAATGGATGAGCTCTGCATTTCCAGACAATCCAGAGTCAGAAATCTGAGGAAAAGAATATAAGTCAGAAAAAAACATAAAATAAAACTTCCTATTGAAAAAAAAAAATTCTCTCTTTTCCCTTCCTTTCCCAGACCTGATCAAGATACAGATGAATTAATGACTCTGAAGAGCAGGGAGGTTTGAAATAAGGCTGCCCACTTCCTGATTGCAGCTATTCGTCATCTTCCCAGCCTTTCTGGGAAGTATTTTGACTAAGTTAGAAGGACAACAACCTCCCAACTGCTCTTCTATCTTGCCAGCCCTAGTTCAACAGTCTAAACTAAGCTAGAATCACTACAGAAAGACGTTACATCTCAACAGCCTATACACAAACGATTACTATTAATGCAGTTCTTTGTTGGCAGTCATTACCTTACAATAAGTGCCGCACAACTTGATGCTCTAATTAGTAGCAGTCTCTGCAAGGAGCTCACAGCTGTTTAAAATTTAAGTTTGGAGTTTCCTTTAATCTTTAACGGCATCTTCTGGAACTAGACACACTCTGTCCCACCTCTGGTATAGCATCTTTCTGGCTAAGCAATCCTCAGCTCTGCCACTAGAATTCATCTACTGGGCAAACGGGAGGGAGAAAGGGAGAGGAGAAGGAACAGAAAAAAAAATTTAATTTCATTTTTAAGAAAAAGGGAAGTGCTTAATTGGCCAAGGTTTGAAAATCTCATCCACTTTCTTCCTAGCATGTGCATCCCTGAACTGAATAGCTCACTGGCAATGCTATGAGTGCTGAGCCAGCAGAACAGTATTCTCATTTGGATTTTACAACACAGCCATATAACCTACTTTAGCCGTGTCATTTACATAAAAATATTCTGCTATAACCTACATATTACAGGCAAAGAAAGGGTAGTGTTATGCATCTCTCTCCTAAAACAAAGGGCTACAATTAAGAACAGATAAAAAAACCCCAACAACAACAAAAAAAAACACACACACAAAAAAAAAAACCAAAAAAAAAACCAGAAAATGTGGCAATCTTATGTTTTCCAGACTGTGAACTCCATAGCTTTAATCAATTTTTTTTGTGATTTGTGTCTTTTTTTATAGATATATTTTTCATTTTTTTAAGAGGAAGCAGTGTACAGTATCTGAATTTATCAAGTAGCGCTGTGTCAGCATCAAAAGAAGAGCAGAATCTGGAACTGAATGGCGTGGGAGCAAGCTGAAAATGTGAAAAGGGAAAGGTAAAATTAACATTTGTTTGAAGCCTTCTAAACCCTACAAATTTGTCACTAGAAAAGCAAATACATTAGGGCACTCACCACCACAAACCAGTTTTGTGTCTGATTTGCACATTGACATCAATTAAAAACTAGAAAAAAAACCTAAGCAATTAAGAATCATCCCCTCCCCACCTCCTCTACCACAGACGGATGTAACAAAACCTGCCTGTTTTTCCTCCATTTCCATAGTCAAGTCTGTGGCTCCCTCTAAGGGCTAAAAGGAGCTCCTAAACAGCACAATCTGCAGCTGAACAGGAATATTTTCCTGAAGCTGCTACTCCCCTATGAGTATCACATAGAGCAAGAACGAGGGTGTCTCCAGACCTTTTTCCATACAGCACTAGTATCAGTAAACCAGAGTAGGAAGTGTTTTGGAGCATGGCTACCAGGCATTGACATAATAATAATAAATAAATAAGAAGAAGAAAAAAAAAAAAAAAAAAAAAAAAAAAAAAAGAACTTGAGATCTGTAGAGCAAAATAGGAATTAAAAAGATTAAAGACTCATCTTAAAGAAATTAAATGCAGCAGAAAAGCTACAAACCAATTAATGAGAAAAGATGCCTTATCATACTCTCAGTCACATTACTGCAAGTGACATGATGCTAACTTGAGATTTTAATAGTGCAATGATGACTTACAGTGGCAGAGGTCTCATCAAATAGCCTTTTTTTTTTAACAAAGTTCAAATCTGTTGCTCCTCAGCTCCCTGTGGAAATCAGACAATCCCAAACATAGATAGCATCGAGAAGAGGGGAAGAAAAGGGACAGGAACTAACCCGGAGAAAGTAGTATTTGAAGTCCAGGGCTGTAGATGATAGAGCGATCTGTCATTACTCCACTCTCCCAAGGTTAATTCTGTACTCTGCAACATTACTTGCCCTTCAGAAGAAGTCACATCAGTGATTATTTTTGCCTGGCAGCGTGGCAATCCTACCCAGCAAGATTACTTTAAGTCTATCCCTTTGTGTTCTGTGCTACAGCTGTTGTACACACGATTACACTGGAGCCTGTAATGCCTTCATGGTTCAGCACAATTTATCAGAGATTTGGGAAGCTGGGTAGAAAGGGCAACACTCCAATTTTTCTTCGAGTTGATAGTAGATATTTGAAATTCTGACCTACATTACAAAGCTCTGAGGTTAATACAAGTTTGTCAAGTTTTAGACTTGCTTTAATTTAATACCTCTACAGTAAAAGACATAGACGCAACAAACTAGAACATTACATACTTGATGTTTATTGCTATTGATGCACTCATTAAAGCAAGATAGTCAAAGAGCTGGCAAGTCTCATTGTAGTTTTTCAAATGGAGAATGAAACATCCACCATTAAAATAATTCAAAGTGAAAACTAGTAAAGTAAACCAAAAGAAAAAAAGTTGGGCTTCCTTGAGAGAGCGCATCTGAGAAAATGTGGTACATGGGCTTGTAAGAAAAAACTAGTGTCCCGTAAGCCAAGCACTGTAGAGAGATACTTTGCAGAGTAAGGGCAGAAAAAGAAGGCAAAACACTCATGCACACTGAGGTTAACAAAAACAGCTCTTGGTACTCCACTGTCCTCTCACTCAGATTGTGCTGTCTAATTCAATTGGTATATATCTTATTTTCCAAACAGTAATCAATCTCTTTGGGTTGGACCCTCAGCTACGAATGGGGTGTACTTGGTTGGCAAGCAGCAGGCTCTACTTAGGAAGAAATTACAGCTCACTAAGTGTCTGTAGGGACGTAGACTAAAAGGCCCACTGGCAACAGCCTCCAAGGAATTTCTCGCTTGAGAAGGATATGCAGAATGCACTGCCCTCTGCTCTTCCGTTTAAGCTTCCTTGCTTGCATCAGATCCTGATGTTATACCTCACTGTATTAAATGCAGCATGTGCTTACCCTGCACACTGCAGTTCAGCTTTGTGCTGGTTAAGTGCAAAGCACATCAGTCCATCTGTTTCTCAGCAGCAATTTCCGAAGCTGAGGAAGGGCATCCAGGACTCTTCAAGGCAGAACTGGTTGCCTTTCAAGTCCTGAGTGACAGCCGCCTTCTTCAGGCTCTCCACACCTTTCTTTTTTATTGATTTACCCCCACCTGATCTTTATAATGAACCGTTAATCTAGGACAAAACTCCAAGTAGACAGCAACCTAAAAAATAGTGATATAGTCTGCTCTCCTTCCCCTGCCCCTCAGCACACACCTTTCCAAGGCCCAGCGGCCTGCATAACGACAGGATACACATCTTCAAGCAGGAATTCAATATTTTCCTTTACATGAATTATTTGCTTTGTGTATCTGCAAAGCCCAAGAGATCTACGGATTCCATGACCTAATTACTACATGAAATTATTCCAGCATTTGGTACATTTTCAATGAAATTCATTACAATAAGCTACCCAGGAGATATCACACTCTAAATTATGTGAGTTTCTTCTCTCAGATATCTATCAATTTATGAAGATGCTCAGTAAGTTCACCTTTTTCCATCTAACTGTAAGTACATCAAAATGTATCATGTGAGAGCTAATTTTCTTTCATATACTCCCTGGTACAATTTAGCTGCATTATGTATAATGCAGCAGTCATATCCTATCAACTTCACATCATATTAGACACCGCATTATGGCAACTAAATTGATTACTTGTGTAATTGAAGGCCACCGATAGGAAAATTTTTAATCATTTAAATGACTCATCAGCTTTATATACAAAATGTCTTGCTTTAGTGGCATCATGGAAGTGATATTCTTTGCAGGCATAGCATTTTGCCCATTTAAGCCATTTCTTATTCTTGTCATCTTTGGTGGCAATAAAATCCCACAGATTTCCAAAAGGCAGAGCATATTCTGCATGCAGGCTATGTAGGATTTCTTTTGACTATCAGACTTTCATTGGCAAGACCTGACCCAGGTAGACAAATCCAGTTGCCATTCTGAATTGCATCAAAAAACTTTTGATGATTTCTGTTTTGGTTTTGTGTCTGGTGGGGTTTTTTTGTGAGTTTGTTTTTAATATTTCACTCACCATAAGAAGCCAGCATTTTTCTGTTGAAAAATCCACAAACACTTTTGGCATCATATTGTTCTTTAAAGCCCTTTAATTCTTAGCTTTACTTGTTGTCCAGCTCCTAAGGTGGCAAAACCTCTGCTGCAGGAGATCCCCTAGCTTTCCGCTGCAGGTCATGTTCAGCACTTTCCATGTCTTAACACTGAGGTGCTGTTCAAAGTGTTTGAAAAGCAGTACCAAAAGTATTCTGAAAATGCTTCCTTTTTACTTCATAGCCTTTTTAAGATCTTTTCCACTCCTGTCACATACTGTGAGACAAAGAACAACTCAGGACATTGTTAAGACTTACTTGATTTATTTTTTTTATTATTATTATTTTTACTCTAATCATTTTCACAGTTTCAAACCACAAAACCTGGATTAAGCTTGCTGACTCACTCTCACAATATAAGCCTTAGTAGCTTTAGCATTCATGTCTGTGCTCCATTCACCTGAAAATAAACTCTTCAAAGCTATTTGCAAAATCATGACAGATCCAAGCTTCACAATAGGGACGTGCCCCTATCAATGCCTTATGGCAGACTTAGGAAGTAAGAACAACTCTGTTTCACCTCATTCTTTCTCCTCTTGTCATATCCTCAAGTCAGGAGAGTCACCTCCTCATGCTTTTTCAACAGGGCCCCACAGTGCAGTTCACTTTTTTATTTATTTTCTCCCTTCCTCTAAGCTCCTGCAACTTAGATATCTAGTGCTAAGCCTCTACCCACTCTCAGCAGTGACCTACTGAGAAAGAGGAACAGCTCATGTAAATTTGTCCCTGCTCCTCTCACTACAACAGAAGACTGTCCCTGGAGTATCCCACCCTTCTCCCCTCCCACTAGGAAGATGAGCCCCTCTACATTCCCAAAGACTAAAATATGCAGAGGTAATACGCTTTATTATATTAAATACATTATTATAATATGGCCACAAAATTACTGAAGCACTCAGGTGACTGAGGAATCTCTTCCTACAGAAACTCTTGCTTTGGAAAAACTGCCACGATACTATACAAGCTAATCACTGCAAAGAAACACCTACCATATGTTGGCCAAATTTTCTTGCTATTCTTGACTAATACTGCATTCACGCAGGGTATGGCTATTGCTCCAGGCCTTTCCTTACATTGTCATCTTGAGTCACCTATATGCCCTCAAAAGAGTATTAAGATATTTCCAAAAATAAGATTATCTCCAATCACCACACAAGATTCTTTTTATATGCTCATCTTAGAATTCTTTAGGCACTTTTAGGTAGAATATTTAGGTACTTCTTTAGGTAAGATAAAGATCTTACCATTGGGCAGAGAGTGTGCCATCCATGCAGGAGATAGTGTACTACTAATGTTTAGTATTTTTCTCTTAGCACTACCTGTAATGCTCATCTGCAGCTCTGATCTCTTCTATTCTCTGCAAAGTATTGAATGACAGAAACTGATGCCAGCTGTCCTCAGAAATCTGGCACAGAGTTCAGTTACCTGCTATACTTCAGCTATCAAAAATGTGCTCCAGTCACGGGCACGGTCACATCTGTAATCTCCAATTGAAAGTCAGTCACAGGTCACTGCAGTTGCCTATAGGTCCAATTCCATTACATCTGGAATAACTAAAGCTCTTTGACATTTGTTAGCGCATCACTGGTTCAGCTCCTGTGCTATTTTCAGGATTTTGATGCCTCGTGCCAAGGCTTACTTACCATACTCCACATTCGTAGTTGCCATGCTAATAGGTGCCACCTTCTCTTCCACAGACCACTTGCCCTAACTGCAAAACAAGTAGCTCAGAGTAATTCATCCATCTCCACTGCCAGAAACTCCAGAAGCCTCAACTAACTGTTCTGCTCTAAAACTACAAGGCAACTACAAAAGGTGGTTTTTTTTCTTAGCCTTCTTTCCTCTTCCCACAACTCCAACATCCAGGCCAGGCTGGAACACAATCTTATGACCATTGGCTGTGTAGTCAGTGACCCAGCTCCCCATACTAGTCACAAAGTTGGCCCTTCCATAGAAACTGGGCTTACACTGCCATTGAATGCTAAAACCTCAGGTAAAGATCATCTATTCCTCATAAGTGCAAGCAAGTAGATCAGATCAGTTTATGGAAGTAAAGGTGAGGCATCCAGAAATTTAGTCATTCCAAAATTCTGATAGTTATCATAATGAACTGTCATCTGGCTCAGAGTCAGAACTATAGGAGAAGAGCCGGTATCTCTGACTAAGCTGCTGAAATGTGATTTATTTACTAGAGAGGGAATTCTTACATTGGGAGTTTCAACTGAGTCACCTAGTAGGTTATATATTATAGATAGAAGTAGCTCTAATTAAATTATACTGATAATCATTAGTCTCACAGTGAGACTTGATGCTGAAGACCCAGGTTCATGGGAAGTTTATAATTTTTCCTCTACTGGCACCACAAAGAGTTCTTTGCAAACCAAATTAACCATCAACTCTGAGTGTTACTGTTCCAGCATTCTCCATGAAGTCACTCTGTTTCTCCTATGGAATTCAGAAAGGTCATAGATCTGCTATACCCAGCCTTAAAACAAATGCTACACAGGTAACTGGATGAAGTTTTAATGATCTGTGATGATCAAGAAGATCTAATAATCCCTTCTGTCTCATTTACTATGAATCCATAAACCCACCCAAGAGTGAGACAGACTGCTCCCAAGTAGAGTTGTCACCAAATAGCACAAAGGAGTTAGCACTTAAACACGGTAACTGCCAGAAGGCACTGGAGTAATGCAGTACTTGTGCTGATAATTTTATTTAGTCTTTACTTTGATCATGTAAATTAATAATGCCTATAACCATAACTATTGTGGAAATGAAAACAAAGCAGCTTTCTACCCTTCTCCAAAATTTATTGGATTTGCTTGCAGACTTGTCACCAACAGTCTCCTTCCTTTGTTGGCCAGCTGTTAATGAAAGTACAGACTGAAGCAAGTGCTTAACTATGCTGTATGTACAGTCAACCCTAGTAAAGTCAATGGGATTAGCTAGAGTGTGTAATATTTTAAAGCTTAGTAGGTCACTGAAGAAATGAGATCAGACATCGCATCTTTCCATGAAAAAAGTCCAGTAAGTACAAGGGAGTGTTATGAGATATGTAGGGGAATAGGGAAATAAAGGCCAAATTATTATTCCTGACATAGCTCTTTGGAAGCCACAGGGACCGTACAACTAGCTAAGCTGCTTTCCAAAGGACTCCCCATTCCATAGGTTGTATTGCTCCATACAGTCTATACAGCAGCTCACAAAACCAAGCAAACGTATCAGCTGAAGGGCAAGCTACAAGGCATCGGCAGGATGCTATAGAACAGATGGCTTACTTAAATAAAAGATGCGTATATGCAGGTCCCTCCAGGCCAAAAAAAGTAGGTGGAACACTATAACAACCTTGAGGCTTCTCTAGGCTATGCAGGAATGTGAACTGTCACAACTTCGCTCCAGGCCCTTCCCACAGAGCCCAAGGCTATACAAAGACTTCAGCTCAGCTAAACTGAAGATTAAGTCCTTGAGATTGATAATTTATTGCATTTTTTCCTTCCTTTTTCATCCTCTTTTCATATGATTCCACAGAAATATTCAGAGAACGTATTTCTTTAGCTGTTTCTGTTCCATTACAAAAATGCTGCATTAAAACTGCTTATTTTCAGGAAATAAAGTAATAGAATCATGGGCTGATTAGAGTTGGAAGAGACCTTAAAATTCATCGAGTTCCAACCTCTCACTAGAGCAGGTTGCTCAAGGCCTCAACTCCAGGGATGGGACATCCACAGCTTCTCTGGGCAACCTGTTCCAGTGCCTCACCACCCTCACACTACAGAATTTCTTCCTGATATCCAATCTAAATTTTCCCCTCTTTCATTTTAAAACCATTACCCCTCATTCTATCACTACACTCCTTGATAAAAAGTCCCTCCCCATCTCTCCTGCAGGCCCCTTTTAGGTACTGTGATGCTACTATAAGGTCTCCCTGGAGCCTTCTCTTCTCTTGGCTGAACCCCAACTCTCTCAGCCTGTTCTCACAGGAGAAGTGTTTAATCATGGCCCTCTGCTGGACTCGCTCCAACGGGTCCACGTCCTTACATCAGGGGCTCCAAAGCTAGATACAGGACTGTAGGTGGGGTCTTTGAGAGCAAGATGGACAATATTTGCATTTTTTAACAGTAATGTTACAGACATTCATTATGCAGAACAGAAAAAAAAAAAAAAAGCTGTAGAAAGATGCAAATGGTTGATATAGGAAGTAATTTTTAAGTCAGAGCTGCATTAAAAGGAAAAAAAAAAAAAGTGGGAGAACGGAGGAGCTAACAGTGTTACTAAGTAAAAAGAAAACCAAGGAAACATACTACACCTTGGTTTAATAAAACTAGATCCCAGATTTTAACCACAAAGCTAATATTTCAATTTGGATCTGCAATCAGAAACTTTTCTCCTACAGAGATCCCCTTTGGGCATAAGGGCTACAGTGCTGGACAGGTGGAAATTCTGAAACTGCAACCAAGATCCAAACTTCCATGATGTTTGCCTCCCAGAAATTCACAAACTTCTAGTTTTACTATAGCTTGCTTTCCATTATGAACACGTTTGGTTTTTTTAACCCAACAGGGTGTTGAATACAAAGACAGTTCTCCATTACTGATATAAATATATATATTATATATATATTTTTTGCAGCTGTTATATTTCAACAAAATAGCTTGTACCATTAATGATACCTGATCTTGTAAACAAAGGTATTTTGGGGTCTTTGCTAAATGTTCAATAAGCAAAATCATATATAAGGACATGTTTCTGTGTCTACACACTTCTTTATCATGCAAGTATTGTAAAAATTTCTATATGCAACTCCACTCCAAAAGAAAAGACTCTGATATCATATCTTTTTATGTCTACTGATATATAGTCATCACTGAAGAAGAATGAGATAAAGAAAATCCACAACAATCTCAGAAGAATACAAGCAGTTCTGAGCATCATAAATACTTGCACATATCCTTCCTTTGCCTTTTCTCTTCTTAAGCTCATAGGTACCAGCAACAAATCTTTTTTGTGGATTTACAATGCATTTTACAGGCTCTTCTATACCCTAAAGTCACAGGTTCAGGTAGTTTCAATCAGCTCACATTTTCCTTAAAAACAAATAAACAAACAAAAAAAAACACCAAAACCCCCATATATATATATATGTGAATCCCAATGCAATTTTCTTTAAATCTCCAGGTAACTTTATAATACCATAAACACAACGCACCAGCACTTTTCTCTGAACAAAGAAGTCACTGGATTGCTTTATTTTTCTTCAGATATCTTTTAAAAATTGGCAATTATTTTCTCAAATTATTTAGAAGAGTATTTCATGAAAAGACTCAGGAAGACACCACAAGAAGCAAGCATGGCTGGGTTCTCTGTATCTTCTAGAGTTTCCCCTAAAGGTCAGCTGGAATGATTCTCCAATATCCCTAAGCAAGGACTCTGGACACTTTTTATACAGCCAAGTTGTAGGACCTATTTGCTTCACTGCCTTGATATTACAATATTCACCACCTCACAAGGCAGAACACCTCAAGTCAGAATTCATTCAGTGGGCTTTGAATCTGTCTCCTGAGCCTCAGCTCATGCAACTGAAGAAGAATCAGTCTAAAAAAAACAGCTCTTAATGAAAATTATAGGAAGCAAACGTTCAAATACTCAGAGGGCCTAAGAAAAGAATTGACACCAAAAAATTAATCTCAGCAGTGAAGTTCCTCTGATCTCCATTATAAAACGAAAAAGAACAGCAGGATTTACGCAACAATATATAATTAAAAAGTGGCATAGAAGATACTGAATATTTCACTAATATTACTTATTACATGTTGTTTGAATTACGAAGTGAAATATATGACTTCTCTGAGCCTGACAGCGATAAAATGCAAACAACTGAATCAAATGACTGCTTGTAAAACCTTTTTCCCTGAGCAATAAATATACTAATTATAGAAAGCAGGATCTAGCTTTCCTTTTGTGCTGTACATGCTGTCACACATGGATGGAAATAATTAGAAATTATCAGAATGGTTTTCACTAAAAACAGTCCTATGGAAGTCTAAATATTTCAGAGGCTTATCAATAAACATTCCATTAAGAAAGGGTGGTGGGGCTAGGTGAAAGTATGACAGGGAGATGTGCTCATTGCACCAGCCCTAATATTGAAGTCCTTGATGTACCTGGATGAATTTTCATTTAAAACCTACTCTCAGCAGGCAGAACAGAAGTGTACATTTGCCCACTCCCAAAGCAGCTTTCCCAGCCTGTCTGGATATTTGTGCATCACCTTCTCACTGAAATCACAAGGTTTCAATTCCAGAGACTACACCCCAGTGCAACCTTGACTGTGGAAACAAAAGTGAACCCAAATTCTTCTGAGCGTAGAAGAAAATGAAATGTCAAAAAACAAGTTGGTGGTGTGTAGCCAGCTGCTGTTGTAAACATGTTATGAGGCAAATTATCTTTATACTGGACCAGATGGGAAGAATGAAAAATCTATAGCTAATTTAAAATCTGCCTGGTACCACCTAGAATATTCTGCAAGTGCATAGCAGCAGAACAGTTCTCTCCTAAACAAGGGATTTGCTCAGTTACCCTCCAGATCATTAGCGATACTCCTTTAAGCATTTCTTAGTCTGTGAAAAGGAATTAGAAAGTTCATCAATTTTCTCTCAGAAAGTTTCTGGACAAATGTCCTGAGGGAAAAAGGATTTAAAAGTGAGTTATATGGAAGGAACCAGCCTCAACAAAACTAGGGAGCCTATGAAAAAAGTTAATAACTTTTTTTTTCCCCCTTTCTTTTTTATATGAATAAACTCTCACAGTGAAGCAATGGCAGTCTAGGATTTCACTTACACTATACATTACAGCCAGAAAAATCAAGGAATGGAAATCTGACCTGTTTTTATGATGATAAAGGATTCCTAGGTAAAAGAACGTTGTACTAGTTAGTAATTATATTTGTCCTTTGGTCACACAGCTCCACACTTCTTGCCTCACTAAGCAGAGCTCAGGAGCACGCATATTAAGATTGCATAGGTTTTACTACCTTAATGCAATTCACAGATTTCTAATTCACTACAAGTCAGTTTATTCACTGCCTAATTAGTAAAGCCTCAATACTCCAGGGAGAGAGGAAAGCATTAATCCTATTTTAACCCCTTTAACTAGAAACTGCAAAGAAATAAATCTTATCACACAGCAGATCAGAAGCAGTTCCCTACGTGCAAGTCTGCGCAATGGACTTTGAAGCAACCTGAGGCCTTGCACTGGCAGCCCCACCAGAATTCCAAATAAACACATACAATAGCAAGAAACAATACCACAATAAAGGCTTGTGCTGAACCACTACAGCAGAAGTGCAAGACAGCCAAATAAGAAGTGAAACTCAAGCGTCTGAACGACCCTCTGGGCTGAAACCACATTTTGTGCCAATACCACTCCTTGAAATGCGAGTATGCGCGGAATAGAGCTAGTCTTTAGCACACAATTTGGGCATCTTCCTGAGATTAATGGCACTTATGACTTAGAGTTAATTTGCATTTTCTGTGACACTGCTACCGCATCAAACAAGGCTAGGAGTAGTGTTTTGACAACTCAGAACCGTTATTATGTGGGCTTCATAAAAGTGACTCACACAAAGTAAGAAACCAGAGCATTACATCGTTAGCACCAACTTGAATCTTCACATGCAAGCTTCCTGACTAAACTTAAATCCAGGCAGGATCACAAACTATCACATCTATTCCTGTTAGTCATCTCTCTGCCTTCCAGAAGCATCTCTCAAAACCAAGGACTGAAGTGACTGGTATTTTTCACCTGCCTTTTCTTTAAAAAGGGGAGTTTTCTGGTCTCCAAAATCACAGACTTCAATTCCTTCAGGTCTGTGTCCCTCAGAAAAACTCCAGATAAGCTTCTTTGAAATGTGAGTCAAGAGAAAGGGATGATAATGATGGTGGGGTTTTTTTCTCAGTTGAAGACATCCAGGCTAAGTGACAGGCATCTGCTCCTTTTCCATTTTCAATTGGTATTTTTATTCTGTACTAAAAAGCATAAAAATCTGTGGGTGTATGTATATTTTTATCTCACCAGCACCACAAAATACAAGAAGCAAAAAGTGGTGCATAAAAATTGCAGCAAGGGAGACCAAAGACGAAGAGAACTTTTGAGAAATGAATAGGCTTGAAGGATGATCCGTGTACTTCATGAATGCACAGAAAAGACAACCCTCCTGTCCCTGAAGTACTACAGAATGCACTCAAGTAGTAAAGATGGGACAGCAAACAAAGGATGACTTGAGTACTAAATCCAGCTTTTCACGCTTAACACTTTATTTGCTAAAAGGTATCATCTTATTTTTCATCATTTTGGTCAGTACTCTTTTCCTTGTAGAATTTCCTGATTATTCAGTGTCAAAACATGAACAATGAAAGGATTAGAAAAGAGTTTATAACATCAGCCCTTATTCTTCTCAGTAGATATTCATAACGAGACTTTCAAACATAATCTGATCTTCAGCAGAGATGTTACCTAGATGTATTCACTAAGGTTCCCAGTCAATATACAGTATTTCCAAATATGATTAATAATCTACTTAAAGCTGCATCCTGAACCCTGGATGATGCTTCATATAAAAAGTACAGTCGTACAACACAAGAAACCATATTACTACAAATATATTGCCTTCACATTTTCATACGATGGGAAGAACCTATTCTAAAGAAATATAAAAATTAGAACATGGACATTTGACCCAAAAAAACCCCCAAACACACACACAGAGAAAAAGACACAAAGTTTGAAGAACATGTCTCTAAAGTGAGTGGGACACTTAACTACACATACAGAGGAGAGGCAATCACCTTTTACGTGGCAGCCAAGGAAGAAAAAAGGTCCAAAGAGATGCCATGGCCAGTTAAACTTGTTTACACTGAACCGTGGCTCCAACTTAATGCAATCCATTTTTAAGCAATTAATTTAAAAATCTTTGGTAGGAGTGTCTCCATTATGAGCACAAGAGTGATGGCTTTTAATTTAAATTAGGAATATCAACCTAAGTAAACCTGAGAGTGAAATAAGAGTATTCGGATGGCCCACTGCCTCAGTTTCATAAAGTTGGAACTTTTTAATATATTGACAAGCTTTTCGTAGCTAAATTCTTCTCAAAATATTGAGGGTGTGTTGGTAAAAACTGTTTGAAAAGAAGTACCACTGACAGCAGCAACTCATACACTCTTTCATTAACAAGTCAGAAAATATTGTACTTAATTTGAGAATGACAATTATGTACATCCCAGTACAACTCTGACCAAATTGCCAGAACCATACCGTGAACTAGGTCTTCAGCATGTGCATTACAACCAAAGTTTTCCAGATACATAATACTTTTTTCCGGGATTTAGGGATACCTGTCGTCCACTCAGAGCTGGAATTACCACAAAACTGTAAATCATCCAAGACAAACAACGTGCTTAGGTCATGTATGGTAAATCCAGAGCACAGTAGACGCGTGTGCTTCTTTCCAGGGTATCTCAGTCAGAACAGAACTCCAGTAACCATGTTACAGATAAGAATAAATAATCATTTTCATAATAAATCAAAAGTGTACCTCTAAGCTCAGTAATGATATTTGCTAATATGGATTCCCCAAATTACTTCAGAGTAATCTGAATTGCAGAGAGTAATAAATCTTTAATGTCCTCTCCACAGCAGCACTGCAGCACGTTGGGAGAACTGCAGCCACATCTATCCTAGCACTGTGATGTTGTGCACTACTCCCTGTGATATGTCCTCGTGAAAAGAAAGGGCCCCTCTGCGGATCTTAATGGGATGCTGCAGATCAGCTTATTTCCAGTTCTTTCCCCCCAGAAGTTTGCTGAAGCCCAACCGCATGCCCTAGCTCTACCCTCTGATATTCTCACCCTCTGCTTCAACACCACTGCTTTCCCTTCTGCTCTGTTAGGTTTATTTTCATCATAGTTACAGAAATTTCATGCTGAGCAAGTAAGCTGATCATAGTTCCTTTTTCTAAAAATCTTCTGATTTTCCCAGAATAACTGCACTTACTAGACCTGTGAACCAGATTAAAATATCCTTTCACTAGCATTCAAAGGGAGAGAAGAAAAACAATACCATATAGGGAAGTACTATATATTCCCTGGTGTAGAGTCCTTTTCAATGAGTCTTTTTCTGGTATTTTACTTCTCAGATCAACACAGGTATCCACTGCCTACTTTTTTTTCTGAAAAGAGGCCAGTTTATTTTAAGCCATGATCAAACAAATCACATTTCCACCTTGTAAAAAATTAAAGCAGTAAATTAACCTTCAGATGAGAGATACATCACACCACAAAATATTAGATTAACTTACATTAAAGCAATCCATCAACTAAGAAAGAAACACTCCTCCATTTATTTGAGATAATTTCTTTTGCTGATAGTTTTCTCACTGGCATCTGCAGAGAAAATTGTTTCTCCATGTCTGTCAGTCCTGGGAAGTGCCTAGAAGAGGAGGCATAAACATACCTCACGTCCCCTAGGCAATGTCCCTGATGGCCAAGCTTTATTTGAGAAGCTGTATGGGCACACGCTCCATCTCAGACCCAAGCACATTGTCCCCCTCCGCAGTACTGACAAACTGATGCTTCACCAGGGCAGAGCTCGGGCCTCCTTTAACCCAGTAACACCCCTCACTGTCTCTACCACTGACCCTCCACCAGCTTACTTGCAAGATATTTTGCAATTTTATAGTTTGTTTGTAAACTTTCCCTTCACAAAACCTGCTCACCATGTGTTTGTACAGCCCTTGCCACAATCAGCACCTGATGTTCAGAACCTTGTGCAGCGTCTCTTACAATAATTTTGCAGTATCATAGTCCAACAGGAAGAGCATTTTAGCTTGACAGTGTTCTATAAATTTGGGTTCCCATACTGTCTTATTTTGCCATAACTGATTAGTTTGCATATAAAAATCACAGTTCATTTGGCACAGGATTTCCATACCTGGCTGCTTGTCAGTGCTTTGTGCAATATTATGAAGCTCTGTTTTCCCATTAGTATTCACTGCAGCAAGATGATGAATGACACTGAAGATGAGTTTAGCTGATGTGATTTCTTACTTGTCTTCACCCATTTACTGCATATCCCATTTTGTTTCCTCTGTTGTCTTCAGTCTTTCACAAAGGAAAGCTGCTAATTCTTTTTTTTTCATTATTACTTGTTTTCTACATATCCATGAGCCTGACCCATTGTTCCTTTGAAAAAAACTCCCACTGGCTTCAAAAGACACTGGAACTTGGCTCCTATGGAGGCTGAATGCTTCTGGCATACCAAATACTGCAATGACACCACTTACTTGCCCCCTCTGTACTTCATATTTTGTCTCTTTTGGGGTGTCACAGTTTACCACATCTGCCTATAAAATGCTAACGTTTACCTCTCTTGCTTGCATTTCAGAAATGTCACAACCTCTGCCCGTGGTGACAGCATGTGGCAATCTTGCTTAAGGCTCAGTCCACACTCTGACCTGAATCAACAGCAGCACCTTTGATATCCAAAAGCACTCATCTTGTCAATCCCTAAACTGGCAGGAAGCTCTCACCATTTTGTGACATACGGCTTAACCCATGATTGATCTTGGCCCCTTTCAAGCAGTCAGACATACATGTTATATTTCTCTGACATCTGTAGAACACATTTTTTCCAAGTGTGACAATGCAAACAACTGATACATCAACAATTTTCTCCATTACAAGATGTAATGTAGCAATCTTTACCTTAGCATTTTTATTTTCCAATTCATTTGCGACTTTGCAAAACATGTCATTACATTTAAAAAAAAAAATAAAAAAAAAATCCTGAAAGCATTCAGCTCACCCTCTCTCTCCGTAAGCCCAGCCAAAGGGACCAGCTTTTTAATTATCTAGCAAGAGTCAGTAAAACATCCCAATGTCCTTAACAGGATCCTCAGGCTCCAAACTCATTATCAGATCATGTTTTATCTTTAAGAGTCAGCAATTTAAACTCCCTCCAGTGTTATAATCACCACAGTGATTATAGCTCCACGGTGCAGTGACGTTTTAGAACGCTACAGACTTGGAGCCCGCTGCCACCGCAACACGCAGCCACCGCCAGGCAGCACCACACTGGGCGGCTCAATATGCCTGCTGGAACAATCCTTAAATAGTATTAACAGGCAGACACTGCTTCCTCTAACGGCAGCAGTGCTGGGAGGCTGTAACGCATCCCAAAGAGAACACAGCACTTCCTTTGTAAGCTGTCTTATAACTGGCTCTGATTTGTTAGAAGTTCGACTCTTCCATAGGGTAAAGTGGGCTGAAAAAGGCAACAGGAAAAAAGAAACACAGTACACTTTTGAAACTATGGCTTTAAAAACAGCATGTGCTTTTTTCATAATAACTACCCCTCCCCAAAAATGGAGAACATTTCAGAAAAACGTTCTGCTTGATCAAAAACAGTAATCCAGAAATGATGGCTTCAGGGTCTAATAGTATCTTTACAGAAAAGAATATTCCCACATTTCAGGCACACAAGTTGAAAGGTCAGAATGAAGCAGCGTAAGATGAGTTTGGATCAAGTGCTTAACACCCACCAAGTAAGATTCAACTGTGAATATAGTTTGGCTAGACTTTAGAAGTAGCCTCCAGGAACCAAACACTTTTTAAACCTGGTTGGTGTACCTAGATGCAAATGAAGGATCTCATCTCTTGGAAACCTGTCTCTCATTAGATTCAACATTCACTCTCCTGAATGACAGCAGAGGGAAATTCAATATAAATTATTTTGAAGATCTGAAAGGTTCTCTCCCAGCATGATAATTACTGTGTTTCCATTTCTGTTAATGACATCTAAGAACTGGAAACACAAGCAGTGGTGGAGGATTAAGTAATTACAGAGTATTAGATGCATTTGAAGAGCAGGGTCACAGAAAAAGACAGGAGGAGAAGAGAGAGTGAGCGTGCTGTGGGCTGCTCATCAGCCTGAAAGCTCTAACATTTCCCCCCCTTTTTCACAGCTTGCTGTAAAGGACAAAGGCTCACAGTACAGATCAGCTATTCTTTATTGTCCCCATTCTGGAGAGCTACAGCTTTTATGGGTAAGTAAAGCTCTTGTTAACTATAGATAGATATGATCTGTAATATGCAGTTAATTTTCTCTCTCATATAGGAATTGTATGTGATAGAAATAGAAAACTAATTTAGGATCATTTAAATATATAAGTGCAGTTCTGTGATAAATGCAGTACTATAGGTGACCTGAAATTTTTGTGTCCCCTATTTCAAACAATGCTTAACACAAAGTCACAAGAAAATTAAGGTTTGTTTAAAGAACACTAGAAAATTATGAGAATGACAATTGAAAAATGAACTTAAAGCATTGGAAATTATGAGTTCTTATGAATTTAAGTATTTTGAACAGAACTAAGAATTCATCATTCTTTACGAGTAGTACAACGTACATCAAAGCAAAGCTGCTCACGTATGCCTCTGCATACTTATTCCACTTTGTCAAGCACTACTGAAAAGACTGGAACTGCATTTAAGTGGTCTGGCCTTTGAATATGTTCCTCTGTGACTCAACTCTTAGTTTAGTTAAAGCTGGCGTGTAAGCATTTAGCAACTATTATTCCAACGAATGACGTTCATACGGGATTTAACACACACCTTTGAGATTTTAATTTCCATTATTCTCCAGATCATTCAAAGCTATCAGGTAACTGGATCAAAAGGTTCAGCCTTCCACCTTCATCCACATGATGGTAACTTAGTCCACAATTAGACCTCATGACATCAGTGGAACTAATCTTAGCATTACTCAACATGTTTAAAGGTGAAATAATCTGCCTCTAAGTGAAGTATGACAACTAAGCAGCCATTTAGAGTAATTATCCTTCCTAGTCAATTAAATAATTATTCAAGTCAAGTTAAACATCTGCATAATCCTGGGACACTGATAAAGATACAGGTCAGAATTTAATTTACACACATATTAAACAGCCAGAAAGATGGACATAAAGTACAGGCGGACCAGATCAGTATTACACAAGTATCTTGGTACTGCTTCTGGCTAAACCACCTCTATTAGCACAAAATTATTTCTGTAGGATTGACTTTCTATTGCGATTCAGGTGGAGATAAATGAACTCAGTGGATTGTTTCTTCTCCTTTTGCTACACGGTTTATGTGTACCTGTCCAAATTATCTGTTCAGAAGGTTGGTTCTTTTAAGATATTTGCCCATTGTAGCTCAGTTTTTATTTTCTCTTTTGTTAGTGCCCTTTACAGCATGCATTTGGTCACCCAGCACTGTTTCTGCCTGACAAACAGAAACCCATACATTTCTAAGTACAGATTTGCCAAACTTTCCTTTACAAAGGAAACAGTCATTCATGTAAAACCATGTAACAATTCAGGCAATTTATGGATGTAAGCTGTGTTATCTTCCTTACAACTCAAAATCTTAAAGGTAGCCTGGACAACGTCACAAACTCCTTGTGTGTGTGGTTCTCAGCATTTCTCAGCATCTTGTCATTTGCTTCAACAAAATTATGCCCTTAATGCATCAATACCACAGGGAAATCCTACAGCTGCTACTTGTGATTCAAGTTTTTTTTTTCTTATAGATTTTTAAAGCATTGTGTAAGACCTACTTAAATAAATTGGAGTCAACAAAGCTTGTTGCTTTCCCGTACCTAATGGAAATTCAGCTGCTCTTGTTCTGTAGAGTTAGAATCTAGACTGAAACAAAGTCAATAAAGTTATCCTGACTTGTATGGGCTGAGAAAGGAGAGGCAGTCCCAAACAGCATGGTTTTGAGCAAACTCCTCAAAGTTTCTTGACATCCTTTCACGTAGATGTTCTTTGTGAAACAAAGCTCTTCCACTTGAGGCAAGACAGCTGTTGAAGGCCCATACCCTCTGGCACATCACTACCCACGTTTCCATCTTTCCTTCTTTGTTTCTAACACATGTATGCATCACAAGGTCACTGACAATCCGGAAAAAACCCACCTCTTCTTGCTCTGTGACAGAGCAAGCTGCAATGATTGTAGATGTGAACTCTGTCTAAAAGGCTTTACAACTGAATGTACACTAACTGCTTTATTGAATTTACTTCATTAATACAACCAGGATTTTCTGAAGGTGTCAATCTGCATAAGCCTGCTCCCTTTCAAACAGTACTGTTTGATATGATCACCCTCTTACATTGGCAGCAGAGAATAGCTACTGGGAGGTCCCAGAAGCAAGTCTTCTGTAGAACTTGGGCTGCGTTCCAGTTCTCCCTGTGTGCCCACCTTTCAATGCCCAGGCAATGACAACCCACTTGTGCAGCAGAGCTCAAACCTACTCATACAGCACAGATAACACTAGGTCAACATAATTAAATTAAAACAAACAAAGAAAAAAGGCAAGCCCAAATAAAATTTTCCAAAGTGTGAGGACACCTGTGCCCATCGGCATACCTTTAAAATCTGATTCTTCTCATTCCACTGGGAATGAGCACGGAAGTAACAATTTATAAGTTAAGTAACATACCAATAAACAGATTCTGCTGAGGAAGTCTGGTTTCAGAGCAGAGCTCTAAAATACAAGTCATACGTTAGAGCAACACACTGTTGCTATTAAGCACTGACAGATCTTGTAAGGCCATAATATTTAAAATATGCCTTAGACCTCAGAATGATCCTTTTTTCAGTATGATGTATCTTATACTGCACAGAGATAGCCAACCCTCCCACTAACTGGAGAAAAAAAAAATATATTAAAAAATTAGATAAAAAATTATATTAAAAAGTATATCCAGTAGTGCAAGCAACTTTAAGGTTATCTTCCAAGGATCTTCTTCACAACCACAAAGTTATAAAATGGGCCAAATATACATCAGGTTTGACACCATAATACTAAGCACTACAAAAGATTCAGACAGGACCCACAGAAAAAATTGTCAGAATTTACACTATTTTCCACTATAGTCTGCTTTATTCTGGAAACCTCTGAGATTAATAAGGAACCTCACTAACTGTGCCATAACTCATGTGACACCCTTAAATTACTCAAGGGTGCAGAGACAAGATCACCCTCTCACAATGGCTTTTTCAGATCTTAGGTGGAGTTATACAGGCAACTTGCAAGGACAAGAGAGCTGAAGGCAGAGGATGAGTTGCCAACAAAAGCTTTGTCCTTTCAAGAATTACAGAAATAGACTTTTCTTTTTTTTTTTTTGGCATTGTACCAGAGACACAAAGGAGAAAGGAATATCCTTTCAAGTCTGATACCATGGCTTTGCACTACAGCCTCCTAAATCTACATGATACTCCTACATCAAACAGCATGTGTCACACAAATAGAACAGACAAATGCTCAGGCCTATGAGTTTCCTTGCACAGACAACAATCATTAATTAAACCCTGAAAGTTCAGGAGTTTTACTCTGGACTGTGCATGCTGTGTCTATCTACGTGGAGTCTAGGTATAAGAGGCCAATAATTGCATTTGCCTCATTACTTGTCATCTGTCCATGTAGTTCCCACACTACTGGGCTCCCTGGTGGGGCCTCCTTGCCTTGTCAGCCATGCCACATGGCTGAATTTCCCAGTGCAGCCAGTCCTATTCTCTAAACTCTACCTGGTGATGCTCTCTTGACTGAAGCCACACATTCTGGCTTCAGCTATGGATCACCATGCTCCAGCAACATCTACACACCAACCAAAGCATCTACACCCAAACAGCTGGCTTTGCAACCAGTTGCTGTGGAGAACCAGGTTACATGCAGAGCCAGCAGAGAGCCAGAGGTCAAGGATGGCACATCTTCCTAGGTATCCAGTCTACCAACCTGCATTCTCTCTCCAAAACCTGCCAACATCTTTTCTTATGACAACACACACTGGGATCTGGACACCACCAGCTTTATTGTCACTGTCTATCTAGTCTATAACATCAACCTACACTCCCAACAGACTGTTTAGCAGCAATAGTTAAGGACTGGGCCGATGCTTTGATATCAGTGCAAAGGCTTATTTTTTCACAGCTGTTCCTTCACTTGGCTGAAAAAACCCTTGTAGGAGTTGTCAGCCAAAGGAAATTAGTGTTTTTCCTGCTATGGAGTCTAATTGGTTTTTCTTCCACTGACAGCTCTTCAAGCTAAATTTAGGGAGCCAGAGAAATTAAGCTGAATGCTATTTGGCTGAGACTATGGCCTACTTCCCAAACACACATAATGACAAAAGGGAAGGGTTCCTTTAATTCACCTTGCACTGCAAAACTACAGAATGAGAGCAAATAGCAGGCCCATCGTACAAAAGATAACCTACTTAAGATGTATATTAACTGTGTGATCAAAGGTACCTTTAGAGATCAACATCACTAATAACAAGTGCAGAAAACTCATCTCAAGTGAACAAGGAAGACAGAGGGATTTAATTCATTTCCATAAATGAAGTCAGTCAGTTTATACCCAGCTGTCACAATTTGTCCCCTTGTCTGCTCACAGTGTTACAGTCAGCATGTAGCTTTGCCAGCTCTCATAATTTACCCCTGTGTTTCACAATACTTGATCAAATCAACATCTCTTGTAACTAAACTACTATGGAAAAATCTGAACTTTGATATAAACCCTGAGCTCTTGTTTACAAAGAAAAACTTGAAAATAGGACCCAAAGACAAAATGCTGTTCATGGAGAAAGTGGGTAATTTTTAAGTGCATTACTCATTGCCTTTGAGCACAGTAAATTTGTTGCTATTCTTGCAAGTCTGACTTCCAAACCTGAAAGCCAATGTTCCCCTTATTTTGAGTGAGGAATTAGAGCATCTGGAAACTCAGGCTCAGCATTAGCCTATGAAACTGGCTCATATCAAACAGACCTATTTCATAAGCACTGTTACAGTTAAATTAGCAGGCACGTAAGAAAAGGCAGGTACTTGTACACAGGTTTACAACATTGATCTCTTTACATTGAACAGTTTTATTCCTATTCTCCACCCCTCAAAAAAGGAACAAGTTTAGCAGAATAAGGTTAAGCAGCTTTTAATGCTATGGGTCATCTCTTCAGCCCATATGTTCTCCCTGACTGCACTAGGCTAGCTTTCTTCTGACTTATCTCACCAACCCATTTTAGGTTATCCTAGGATAATCATATTTTTCCTGTTATCTGTTTTCAGTCAGAGTTCTGCAGCCAGTTTCCCTGTTGACTCCACAGGACACAGTACCAGCCACAGGACAGTAGGATCTGCTTTCTACTCCTAGCTCTCCACACACACTCTTTCCTTGGCGGAATCCAATTATCCAAGAATAAATTTGCCCCCAAAAAAGAGTTGTTTTCCTCCACTCAAGTAATCTCCATTTCACAATCAATTGCTGCTTTCCTCACCAGCAGGCACATACCAACTTGTGTTATCACATGGAGCAGTAGTACCACCTTTTACCAGGACCTCTTCCTCTCAGCCTGAATTTCTCAACTAGTTTTCTGCAAACACCATCTCCTGAGCAGACGGACCATAGCTGAGTATCTTACTATGAGCAAAGAAAATAAAGTCTTTATTCATGCAACTCACAGCTTTGTACTTCAATCATCACTAAAGTGTGAAACTCTAAACTTCAACCGTACAATTCCCACCCAAGTAATCAACATTTATTTCTACATCTCCTTTCACTACTTAGGTTTTCAAGTTCTTTGTGCACTTAGGTTTTGCTCCAGTTAAAACTATGCACAGCTTCTCAAAGGATGCATGTTATCAATTAAAACCCCTTCTTGCATCAGCACACTCTTCTTTCTAAATCTCCCAGCTGCATAACAAAGTTGTCTTTCCCCACTCAAGGGCAGTCATATTCTTCATAAAACTCTCGCTCAGAAGCAAACCACTCTGTTCACCCATCTGTTCTCAAATACCCACTCTGAATATGCCTGGAAACAAGCCTGGCATCAAAGGCCAAAGGAGAACTAAGCTTTCTGGACAAACTGCTGGCCAAACAGGAATTGTAGGAATAAAGGCTGAGTAGCGATGATCAACAGCTGAGAGAGTAAGAAATAGCCCAAGGCCAGCTGATAACAATGTAGACGTACTAACACTATCGTAAACTCCCTCTAATGCTCTCTGCTCCCCACCCCCTTGCAATGCTCTTCTGTCTAATAGATGGTGTTCAGGCATTAAAAATTCACTCAGTGTCCAGCCATGGTGACCACATGCTGACCCATTTGTGTTCTATATCTACTTTCTTTTTTCTGCTTTAGTGGTAGGTGGTTACTATTATTCCTTCCCTCATTCTTAATCATTAAAAAAAAAAAAAAAAGGCACATACAACACCATGTCAAAGAAAGTATTTGTAGCCCTATGACAATTAAGAGAATTTTAGATGTGGATTATAGAAAGATTTTTTTAAAACTTTACTTTAATGTTCTCTATTAGTCACAAGTACTAGCCATTCAAGCTTAAACTCCTGTTTTCATCATTCTTTCAACTTGCAGCTCAGGCTAAACAGTAGGAATCTCTTTAGAAACCCACTGCACTCATGTTCTTTGAATAGTAAAACGTTCAAAGGTGCATCCCACAGGATCAGAGGCACTGAACAATGATCTAAAGAGTTCAGGATGGCTCAGTGCAATCCAGGAATGCTGCAAAAGTAACAGGCAAAGGCTAGTTTTTGGGGATAATGCAGGAGCCTTTCCTCTATTTTCAAGCTCTTGGTAACAGGTATTTTTGAAGCATGCTTAGAAATTGTGCATATCTGGCCACTAACATTGAGAATATTTATCAGTAGACTAGACCAGAAGAAAAGAGTATTGGGAAAAATGTGTCCCTTTCCAGATTCTGAGTGAGCAGAAAGAGAGACTTCAATTCCCAGATAATGACATAGCTCCAGCCTTCTAGGAAAACCTATACTAGCCACCCATTCCTACTCCTTTCCTCCTTGAAGGGAATTGATGAGGGGTGCAGGAGAGAGGAAGATACAAATGCTATATATTCCCACATGACTGTAAACTACAGGACTGCCCAGGCTGAATAAATTTAGAGTAGCATTGGGTGTCATTCCAAACAACATTGTGGATTTCAACTCCATGCTGTCGTACATACAGGATCAAGCCTCAAGCTCAGTTCAGCTTAATTAAATCAAGGACATTCCAGTGAATATCCACCATGAGAACTGCAAATTAAAATGCTGCCTCAAGCTTTCAAAAATATTTCACTCCCCCTTCTCTAATTTTAATAAAGTAAATTTGTCCACAAAAGCAGAATTCATTTTTTGTCCACAGACATTTTCTGTCAAGTAACTTCCATACAGACAAGGTTTAGAAACAACAGAATCCTCAACATCTACTTTTATTGCAAACTCTTTACAACTACAGAATAGACTTGAGTAATCTAAAATGTTCTACAAAAAAAACAAGAGTAAAAATAAGTCAGGTGAGGAGTTGTTCATAATTATATCCCTGTCATCCTTAGGATATTGGTTTTAAATTCTCTCCCCAGCTCCTTTTTAATCTAATGATTTTTCTCCAACATCTCATCACTCTTGAGTGCAGTGACAAAGACACAAAACGTATCTTTTAACATGGCTGTAAGTGGCTTTTCACAGAGACATAAATAATAGCTTATCTGATTTATAGAACAATTTTCTTGCCATGGGTTTGAAAGTCTGAAGAGATGGAGGATCTGTTCCTCCAATACCTTACTTCATGCACTGAGATAAGATAGTTCTATTGGAAAGAATATAAGTCAGGTCAGTCCCAAGAGAGTTGTATGCCTTTTGAGAGATGGAATATAATAATTTACCACTGTACAAATTCAAAAACGTTTCCTCAAATTGAATTGCACCTTTCTCCTCCCTTCCCTGATAGGGCCACCAAAATCCAAAGAAGCAGCTTTTTCTTTCCTGGTTGTAATGATACAGCTGCACCATTCACAGGCAGCAAGAACATGAGCATTTGACCGTATAGGTTTTATGTGCTCTTAACACACATACACATACCAGCCCTTCTAGATTTCTCCGTCTCCGATTTACAACTTTTTAGTATTTCATTTTGAAGCAAATATAATGTATTCCTAGACAAGCAGACCTAGAGCTTTACTTCTAGTACTATTAATAATTCTTCTACTTGGCATGTGGGTTCATTTGGTATTATAGGCTTATATGGGAGATGTCATGGAATAGGAATTGGTTTTATTATTCCAAGGAAAAGCATTAAAAATGCTGTGAGAAAACAGAGGCTTAGAGCTACATGATTTTACAGACAGTCACACGAATAAGACTGCAGGTCAACTTTTCTTTTTTTTTATTATTAAATTGCTAGACAGATCCAACAGGTATTTTATAGTACTATGACTAGAAATATTAGTTTCTTCAGGACTCTTCGTATGCCTTCCAGCTACTCTTGACCTGCAGAACTCTATCAACAGGGACCCTTATCCTTCAGCTGTTACACACATTTAATAGAGACTTGTATTCCCTGCCCTGGTGATAACAGTACATTTTTAGAAAACCAGAGCCAAGAGAAGGCCAGATTTCAACAAGAGAAAACAAGAAGGAATTATTTCCTCTCTCAACCCAAAATGACTTTGTGGAACTCATCACCAGTCTATGTTTTAGAAGCTAAATTACAAGCAAGTTCAAAATAAATACTTTCATGAACTCAAGTGCAATTAAACAAGATGAAGCTCCCAGCAAAGAAAATCCTTATGGAGTTGATTACTCAAAGTTGAGAAAGTATACCAGGGAATGGATATCTAGTGTCTTCTTTTAATGTTCTTTCATCACCTATCACCTGAGCTGAACAGACCTCTAACATAAATAATTACCACATCTTTATGTTCTGGAAAAAAACCATTAACTTGTTTTTCAGTTTTGAATAATAATAATAATAATAATGATAATCAAAGTCCATGAAAGGATATTCTAAAGTGCACTAAAAGGTAAGCAGCAAGAGAATAAATTTAGTATGCCAAATTACAGAAGGAAGAGGCAGCAGTAAACACACAAGGCTAAGCGTTTGACTGGAGTAAGTTGTTTCAAAGCCCTCAAACAAATTGGATCACACTGACTTCCCACTGCTCAGGATTCAAACAGCAATAAATGATACTAAATTTAGTATTAGGTATTGTAAGATAGTGTCTATTTTTCCTCAAGAAAATAAAACTGAAAATGGCTCCAACACATGTGAAAGGCTAGAAAGCGAGGGGGGAAAATCAGATAGGCATGGCCCTTCTAGCAGGGGCATAATCTGTCACTAAAACTGAAAAGAAATATGTGGGATTCCTTCTTTCTCACTCCTTGAGGGCTTTATAGGTCAAAACTTGTGCTGGTAATTGACCCAGCAATGGCCTAAGGGCACCAAAGAGCTTCCACCTCGTGGCTTCCTTCCCCACTGCAGAAGCCAGACAAAATCTCCGTGGTGCAGCATGTTTTCTGCATTATTGTTTCTGCTCTCATTAGGATGATCAAAAAACCAAGTCCCACAGCAGAAGTCTGCTTCCTATGCCTCTACCTAGTAGCTTATACACAGATTTATGCGTGAATTAATAATCTAGCCCTTCAACTTCAGGAAAAAAGTCTTTTGTATTTCGATCTCCAGAGATTTCTAAATTGAGACCCTGCAAGTAATCAGACAGAAAGTACAATTGGACTTATCCAGACCAGAGCTCAAGTTCATTTCCTCTGCTTCTACAGCGATTTATTAAAACTAATAACATTCTGATAAAAATGCTGATTCAAAGGAATGAAAAATATGTCCTGAGAACATGTTTATTCTGCTAAAACCCTCCTCAGAAGCCAGGTGGGCAAGCACTCCCTGCTGCCCGACCAGCTGGCTGGCCTGGCTGGCTTCTTTCCAGCTTGCCTACCAGCCAGCAGGCCAGCACACCAGGCAGACCCCGGCCAGGGAAGAGCCACATTTGCCCCAAAAAAAACCCCAAAAAACAGAGGTACTCTTTTTCCGGCCAATTTTAGTCACAATCTGTATGTGTGCTGTTATTATTGCCTCTCCACAAAACTGTCTTACAGTGTCTGCTCCAATTCCTTTTCAGAAGCGTGGACTTAAAAACAATGAGTATCGAGGAATCAGCCCTATGTTGATTAAAGTAATCAAGTTTTATAAATAACATACAACAGGATAAAATTCTGAGCACCTGAGAAAAACATTCAGTATTTTAAGATTGCTACAGTTAAATATTGCCTTCTGTAAGACTTTTATCAAAATAGCTCTTTAGTCAGCTACTTGGTTGATTCTGCTGCTTATAGCACTAATTTTGCAACACTACAGACTGGAACAGAGGGATATTTTTCAAGGACTTAGTCCATCATCATGCATATGGTGTTATTCTACTGATCTGTTCCCTGGAGAAATAACAAAGCATCTAATTACAACTATACCAATGTAATAAGTGACTGGTAATGTAGACTGTTCTCTGCTACTTGTAAAACAACCTCCTCCAACTTAAAAGATATTGAGTCTCCTTTTCATATTTCTATATATCCTAACTGCATTAGGAATGTACTTGCAAATATGACTACTGTTCTAATTAAAGGATAGAGCACTAGAAGTTAAATACATTATCTCATGCCAACACATTTTGGATCTTGATAAGGATGAAATCATTGAGTTCAGCAGACAATTAATTCTCACAGACTCCTAACTTATTTTATGTTGCTCTATCAGCAGTTGTAGCTTTCTGTCCACTCCTAATAGATCTAGTTTAAGATCAAAGCTGATTTAATCACCTGAGCAACCTGAGAGTTATTATAAATTTTTTTATAAGAAAATTGCATTCTACATGTAATTCATTCATACTAAATCAGTTATTCAGCAAATTGTAGCAGAAGAACTGGACAGAAATGGAAACCAGTGATTAATGTTAGCTTTTTTATGCAGGTGAAAGGAAATCATCCCTGTCATACACCTAGCTATTCCAGGAGTTTTCAGCCTGTTTTCATCAATAAAGAAGGCAACAAATCCAGTCATCTATTTTTTAAAAAAACATTGATCTCCTATCAACTTTATGCCTGTGTTGCCCTTAGCACATAATTTTGAAGAGGCCATAGTTACTTTCAACTACAAAGGCTTTCCAAAAGACATCAATACGTACAGCCTCAGTTTCTTATTCAGAATAAAAAAAATTGACATTTTCCCATACAGATTTCTAATCCGATGAATCCAGTCATTTTTCTAAAGATGGTATCTTGTTTAAAGCACAAAACCAAAATTGTCACTGTTATTAAACAATTGCTTTTAATTTAAGCCAAAGAATTTTTCATCTCAAAGGACAGTAACAGCCTGATATTTTACTTCCCCTCCCCTATAATTATCGTCTCTTCAAAAGAGCTCAAGGCACTTCTGATTCCTCTGAAGTGAATTCCTGTATACACTAAATTAATGCACTCTAATTTAAAAAAAAAAAAATAATAATAATTCTCCCATTAACTAATGGACATATTAAGAAAGAAGAAAATAGTGACTCCACCAAACAACAACAATACATGAGACATTATTAAGAACTTCTAGGTGACTCATGACTCATTTTTCCAACGAAATATTTTACTACAGTTTTGGTAACACCTTACCCAATATTCTACTACAAATTAGCCCATTCAGCCATCAGTTTTTCAGCATTATTTCTTACAGTCCTTTCAATCACTTTAGGTCTTTTTGTTTTCAGGAAGTAGATGGAGGAACCTTCGGACTGAAAGGGCAGAAGACTGAGTTAAAATGAATCAAAAAAATAAATGGTAACCTGTTGTCATTATTGGATGCCATTCCCCGAGTTTATAAGGAATTTAAAAAATGAATTGTTAAATCATTAACTATGACACACAGAACACCATTTACTTCAACTATAGGATTAACAGGGTGGAAAACAGTAAGAGTGGCATGAGTTTACAAAAACAGTTGCAAGGAACACAAGAAATTCAAGTACAGAAATCTGATCTCTGAATAGGTAAACTGCAGGATTATAATAAAGCAAAGAATTACTAAACACAGACATGACACTTTTTTAGACACAAGTAATGCCCAGCCTCTCTAACCGTATTTTTAAGGAGCTAGCAAGAGGGTGAATAAAGGAGATACTGTTAACAATGCATTTTGATTTCTACAAATCTTTCAATAAGATTTATTGTCTAGGCTACCTTGGGATGAGAGAAGGTTATCTCCAGAAGTCCAAAGGGCAGGATACAGGCTGCTTTCACAATGAAGAGCCATAATTATTAGAGGCTACCTTTACTGGAGCCCAAGTCATTCAATATATTTACAATCTAGAAACAGCAGAATGTAAAGAGATTTTAGATTATTGGAGTACTCAAAATTAAAGCTGACTGCAGAGAGTTGCAGAAAAAAATTATCATCCTGGGTGACTGTAGATGCAGAACAACATACATGGGGAGAAGATGGCCTAATTATGAGTAATGGTGGTGTCTAAAATAACTCCCTCTACCCAGAGGAGATCACATAATTAGAAATAGCTGCAGAAAAAAAAAAAAAAAGAAACAACACATCTTCAAATACACAAAGGTTTAAAAGAACAGAAAGCAAAACACTAACAATCTTTGTCTTAATTCCAGTCCACCCGTATCTTGAAAACATTTTCAAATTCTAGCTCCTCACTTAAAAGAACAAAATTGAACAGGAAAAAGATTGAGGCAAGTTATCAAAGCTTCTGTAGAGGAAATATTAAATGAATTGGCAGAAGAATTACAAAGAAGGGATATAATAAGACATAAACATGACAAGCATGGTAAAAGCAAATAGTGAAGGATCACTTCTTTTATTACAGAAACTCAAAGGCCATTAGCTTTGAGCTTTTTGCTAGGTATTTTAAAATGAAGGGAATTATCTTCCTCTTACAACTGAGAAACTGTGGAACTTAATGTCACAGTGTGCTGTGGAGATAAAAAGTATGAATTATCTTAAATAGGTAATTAAACAAATTAATGGAACAGTGTTCCATCCAAATGTATTAAATACACCGATGTAAATACTAGGTATGTTTTTACAGGCCAAGGTTGCCAGAAAACAAGGGAGAAGTATCTTATACTTCCCTGGAGGGGTTCAAGGCCAGGCTGGATGGGGCTTTGAGCAACCTGGTCTAGTGGGAGGTGTCCCTGCCCATGCCAGGGGGGTTGGAAATAGATGATCTTTAAGGTCCCTTCCAACCCAAACCGTTCTACAATTCTACCATATCTGTTCCATTCTTGCAGTGCCTGCTACCATCTACTATCAGAGTGGACAGTACCTGCAGTTCAACTACCTGTATATCTTTATGATAAAAAGGTAGTTAGAAGTGACAGGTTTGATTTGGGTTCTCTAATTATTCCTCTGTCCTCCCTACCTCAAACTCTGTCACAGTTACTACATGTTAATTTCTTTTCCAGTTAGAATTTATCTCTGCATATTTATGTCTGCACAAGAGCTATGTGCTGACAAGTGGACCAAGCCTTTTCCCTCATGCCTTTGGATTAAATGAGTTATTTAGTGAGCACATTTAGATCTGGACCCTTGAGGAGATTATTGTTACTGAAAAGAAGTATCAGAAAACTCAAAATGTTTTCCATACCAGCTCATCACAGTTTTTCATCCCATCCTGTTTAGAAACCCTGAGTCAGCACCTGGAGTACCTTGGGGTATGTGGAGACCGCATAGAAGCTGAAGATCAGATCCTTGAAAGTCTGAATGGGATTCTCCTGGCTCTTACTGAAGATAGCTAAGTATCACTCCAGATCACTTTTTAACTATTTGCACAATCCAAAAGCAACTCCTGGAGGTTCTAGTTCAGCATGATACTCTATATTACAAGGAGTGAGTGCTGCTGGAACTATAGCTGCCCTCAGCCTGCTTTGTTGTTTTCCTTTCTCTCTGTATACTCACAAATCTGCCTGTGGCCAGATAAAGAACTGGGCACTAAAGCACCTGAAGCTGGAAAGAAATTCTGTATCTAATATTCTATTTACTATAAAACAAACTCCCAGGATTAAATTGGGGTGATCCTATCAGGTCAGGAATTTCAATAGTTCTTGGTCTCCTTATATGAAAGTCCTGAAAGGTCCCTGCACATTTTCCTGAAATGACATAAATCTGTACTTATTTGAATCTCCTGTCAGACAACGACTTACTACCTTAAGGACAATTAGCCATGTTTTTGATGAAAAAAGGCTAAGGGAATTGACTATTCTAATTGCTAGTCTAATAAAAGATGTTGTGCCTACCTACAAAGTTAATTGGTAGGCCATACCTCAGGAATAGTCTTAATCGCTGACTCGCTATGTCTTATGCAAGCACCCTTTTACAGTGAGAGAAGATGAAACTGCTTTCCACTTTGCTTTGTGCTTCAATTCAGCATGAAGCAAAATAATCAGCTGGAACTACAGTTCAAGCAGATGACTCTTCTTACATATTTAAGGCTGAGACAGTCTTTAAGTATCTGTGTTAAATCAGAAACTTGGTTCCCACAGATATCCACTCAGAACTCTAAAAACAAAGCGACATGTAAATAAACAGTTGCACACCTACCGCACATTTGTTAACACTCTTATCATTACAGAGCAGAGATCCTTCAGCCTACTTAGAGAGAGAGGGATCTTCCTCACTTTTGCAAAAATCCTGAAGGGCAATCCACGATGTGCAGCGAAAGCAGCCCAGGTGCTTTCAGAGATAGCCAAGAATGGTATGTTGTACTAAAGTGTTACTACAAGGCATATTATAGCACATTAGCTGTATGTTTCCACTCTTGTTTTGTTTCATGGCTACCAGCTACTGGTTTTGGAGTTGTAACTGTTTTATTTCAATATGGGGAAAAAAAACAAAAAAAAAAACCAAACCAAACCAAAAAACAAATCACAAATCCCTCTCCTTTACCTACACAGAGGAAATGAAGCAGCCATGTATTGAAGCAGGTTTAGTTCCAACTTTGATACCTTTGCTGGAAAGCACAGACCAAGAAATGTTGCTTCATGCTGGGAGGGCTATTGGCCGTATCTGCTATGATAATCGTAAGTATTGGCTTGAGAGAATCCTATTTTCCCTAGCTGCAAGGCATTACTTTATAAGACACTGTAACCTATAACTCATAATATTTTACGAAGCCTGAGCACACAATGCACTTCAGCCCCCAGTTAGATACACAATTCACACAGTTCAGACACCAGGCTGAATGCATTCCAAACATCTCCTATGCTCTGGGTTCACTGCTATATTCTTGATTTCAAGGTAACTAATCGTTGTTAGATCCACAACTCCAAGAGTAGCAGAGCCTCATACATATCTTAAGCAATTTTGCAGAACTGCTTTGGGCTCAAATACTGAATGGCTTTATCTTTTCCAAAGTAGTAACAGCACCTACAAAACAAAGCACACATTTAAAACATGAGCTAGAAAAAACTTATTCTAAAAAATACTAAGATATTTATCTATGCAAGGAGTAGTCTTCTCTGAGGCCCACTCCTTGCACATAGGAGATCTTTGTGCTCTAGATTTTTCCATTAAGTCAGTACATTAGTTGTCTGCTGATCTCACAAAATAAGTATTTATTGCATACTGGAGGTAATATGGAAGTTTTCACCCAATATCTTCTAGCCATTTCCCTCTGCCTTCAATCTACCTTCTCTTGTCTTTCCAGTGTGAACCTGTGCAGCTTTATCTAGAAAACTATGAAAGCCAAGCATGATAGGTATCTGATATAGATTCTACTAGCCCCCTGCAAATTAGATATATTTGCCAAAGAATGTCACATGATTGTTTAAAAAAACCCCTTCCTCGTGTGATTACACACAAGGCTCATACAACTACTATAACACCAGCATTACTACATCATACAGCCATACTGCAAACCTGCTTCACCTCTCTCAGAACGCAGGTCCAGCAGAGATTTGACAAAATGACTATCACTATAAAGACCCACACTTTAATAATTTCTATTACTAACACAGCAATAAATACATCATAGAAAAATTAATTTCAGTGATTCCCTGATTGAATTACAGCTGCATACGTTACAACAGCACCCAGACACTTTCTGGTGTCTGTCATACAAGCTGCAGTCTAGGTCTAAGCAAGACACCACTGTAAAAGCAGTGTCATCGTACTGATGAGCAACCACTGTACACAGCAACTTGTATTTCAGTTGCTGACATTCTCAAAATCATTTCAGATATTAAGCTTTCATGCATTACAAGACAAACTACAAAAAGAAAGAAAATTGAATTGATCCCTATTTAATCACCTGTAATTTCTATGCTAACTATTACCAGGGAATCTTCAGGAAGAGCTGGTGAAGGCAGGAGTAATCATACCACTAGTCCGAATATTAACTGATTATGCAGAGAGTGAACCACTTATCCACGTTGATCTATTGGCCTTATGCAACCTGGCAGAACTTGGTAAGTAAATTATTTTGTATCTTGGAGCAAAATACCCCTCACGCTGTCACTGCTCTTCCATGAACATGCAGAACACCAATGTTTGTGGGGTTTGGGTTTGGTTTTTTTGTGAGAGTTTGTTTTTCTTGGGTTATTGTGGGTGGGGTGGGTCATGTCAGAGTTTTTGATTTTGGTTTCATGTTTGTTTGGTTTGGTCTTTTTTTTTTTAATGCTACTGATACCTAATCAGGGACTGACCACCGTACCTGCATTAGAGAAGTAACTACTCTTTCCTGGAGTACCAGCAATTGCTGGTACTATATTAAGTAAAATTTAATAGACAGGTTTTGACCTAGGAAAAGGTAGAGAGGGCATGTGGTAATTAGACAGTTTCAGCTACTTCAGATATGGTACATTAAATACTCATCTATTTAAAAAGAATTTCTATTTAATAATTATGTTTATATACCTTCATGAAACAGATTCTTTTTTCCTTTACACTATTTCCAAAGCAAAGGCATCTACAATTTAAAATACAGCTGCCCTGCTTTACACACAAGTTGTAAGTAGTGACAGATGAAAAAGATCAAGTAGAAAATCATTGCCACACTTTGTGTACGGTCTGACTACAATTTGCTCTACTGCTTCCTGCATTTAGCTGGAGAGGCAGGGAAGGGGGGATGGTGTCATACTGTCACATCATCCTCTAGTGAGGTCTGTCTTTTACGGAGCTTAATATCATATTCCATTCAAATGTGTTCTATGTCAGACAGCAGCAAGCTTTAGAAAAGGTAATAATTGATCTTTGTTAACATACATCTTTTAGATGTTTAGGCTTCCAGTAAGACTGGAACCATCTAATCAAGGCAGAAAATATCTACTACAGCAAACTGGAATGTGCCAGTTTGATATATTAAATAATTGTACTACAGATAGATTTACAAGAGTTACTGAAATTAAAGGAATTACAGAAATTACACAAAAATAGCATTAGAGAAAGAAATGGGGAGAGAAGGAGTTTTGCTGTCCTGGTGCTGTCCAAAGGGACAGAAACATCTACCAAAAAAAGAAAAAAGCATTTAAAAACAAAGCAGTGTCTAATCACTTCAGATTATAGGGAGACATACTTTTAACATTTAATCAGATAAAAAAAGCAACATTCCAAAACCTGACTTTTACTGTGTACACAGGTACAGCTAAGGAAGCTCTGAGCAAGACAAAAGTTGCTGAACAGCTGGTGAAACAACTGAGAAGAGCAGAGAACCATGAGAGGTTAGAAATTGTCTTCGAGGTCCTCCAAGCCCTTGCAGAAAATGGTAAGGTTCCTTCCAGCTTGGGGGAATGAGGGGAGATGGTGTACCTGTACTTCACTTACACTCTGGGGGTTTAAGAGTTTGCCATTCCTACCAATGGAACCAGCAATCCCTTCAGTGGAAATAAGCCACAAGAACATGCAGAATCGCAGCCTAAGCAATATTTTGAAGCATAATAGGCAAAGCAACAGGGAAAGGAGGGAGAGAGTAGCATTCCACTATCTCAGTGGATCCAGAAGAAGATTCAAACGTATATTCTCCATTGTGTGACAGGAATGCAGACTAGATGTTGTATTTTATAAAAAATTGACAACCAAATACCATAGAAGAGATCTAATCTAAGCAGTAGCATAACAAGTACTGACAAGAATCTACTAAAAACACCTAGGCACCCGATACAAATATTAAATAAATGAAAACTCATGACTGGCAACACAGGAAATGTCAAAGATCAATGCAAAAGATTTGCTCATTCTGCCTTGGTGTATGACAAGCCCCAGAATGTCTGCTACAAACAAAACCAAAAAGTAGCCAGTCTTTTTTCAGGTACAGGCAAAGTTCAAGGATTGAGCTTCCTAGTTTGAAATGCTTCAAAGTGATCCAAGAATCTTTCAGTGTGTTTTTACTGTGATCTCTACAGATGCTCTGAAAGTGCAGTTGGTGGAGGCGGGCGTGCAAGAGGTGCTGTCTGAGATCCTGCTGAGGCTCCAGGGTAGGTCACAAGCTGAAGACACATGCATTCTAAAGGCTGCATCAGATCTCATTGTCTCCCTGCTTCTTGGAGGTAAGAACTGGAATACTGAGAGCCCAGATACATAAAGAAACAACATCAAAAAGTCCCTTTAGCAGAGGGGTTGCTTTCTTTTCCGTAACTGGGACACACCTACAACCTGTTTCATAGCCCTTAGGGGAATTCTAAGACACTTTCCAGGAGCCTAGTGCTCACTTTGCCATGCTTCCCTTCAAGCACATTCCATGATTCTATATACATACATTGCTTCAAGTCATCTACTAGCACTGTGACAGCTCCCGCACAGAACAAACTGAAGCACAAGAACTTCAGGCCATTGTAGCCGCCAGTTCACACCCTGCTTCTGTCACTTTGCTGTAACAAAGCTGGCCTAGGAGTCAATTTTAAATTTAAAACTAATCATCAGATTAAGTTCACATGGTATTGAACTATTCATGTTTCCTCATTCACTATTCCAAATCTGTGTAGATAATTCAATCATTTGGATTAACAAATGAAATAAGAACTTTCTTGTAAGTTTTGAATCTATCTTTTAGGAACAGACTACTCACATTGCTGACCTAGATTTTTCACTAAGTCTTTAAGCTGATTTCAGGAACTCCTCAAAACAGCTAGATATCTAGCAGCAAATTAGTTTGGTTAGGCTTGTTAGGCTGTATTTTGGATAATACAGATTAAAGAATAAAACATCAAGAACTGGACACATTCACCACACCCCACCAGCTCCAACTGCAAAGCAACCAACAATTTAAAAGGTCTTACATTACTTACCATATCAAAAATATTTAAAGTCAAAATTGATTTGAATTTTTATAAAAAAAAAGAGTTGGTTATTCTCTGTTCTTCAAAGATGGAAAGCCGCTGTTTGTAAAGAGAGAGAAGCAACACTGTAAGATTTCACTGGTCCCTGGTTCCAAAACAGTAACATTCCTGCTTTCCTGCAGACTTGCATAGCTTTAAGTTACAGATGCCAATGACACTGAAGTAGTTTGAGGGACACAACCACGAAAAATGGGTATGCAAGGTATGCAAAAGCTCTTGCACCGTTTTTCCCCCCTGAATTACACATTAGTACAGGGGAGACTGAAAACATCTCATGGCAAATACTTTTGTCAGAAATACAAGGAAAAAAAAAAACATACTTATCTATGTTTTCAGTTTTAAATCACTCTTCGGAAGGGAGGGTTAATCAGACGCATCAGGGGGGAAAATAAGTCTCAAGATAAGGTATTTCATCCTTCACGTTTTTCTGTTATAGAAAGCAATGAGCCTTAATGCTGTGCAGAGAGAAACACATTGAGACTGTTAGAAACAGGCTCCTGGATGGCACGCTGAGCTGAAGCAGCAGAAGACACCCCACAATGTTTTCTGTCCTTTCTCACTGATAGCTACTGTTCTGGTTTCGAACTCAATTAACATAAAGTAGCTTTTTCAACATTGCTCAACTTTCTACATTAATATGTGATTAATTAGCATAAAAGATCCCTCACATCTGTCTGGACATTTAGCTAATCAGTCTCATCTGTTTCGAAGGGTTGTTTTTAAAGCAAGTTATCACACACACCTCTCTGCCTCTCCCCACATCCTCTCTAGACTCCCTTTCTCCCTTGTCTTATACCTTACTCTGAATCAGCCATTGTGCATCATGGTTCTACAAAGGCTACAGAAATGCCCTCAGTGCCCTTAAACCAGCTATTTTCAATTTATTCAGCTGAATGGCTTGCTTTGTGACTTTCTCTTCTCCCACCATCTTCCCTACAACCCCATTAGATGTTTCATGTGGAAAAAGTGAATAATCCCTTTCAGGCCCCAGTGTGTGCCACTGATGTATGCACAGCCTTTAATCTAAGAAAAAAAAAAAAATCCTATGGAAATCTGATCTCAGCATCAAATGACTTCTAAGGCAGTGAAAAGATGACAGCTTTTGCAGCTATGAAAGTGGCTATTCCTATCAGACTTTAACTATGAGCCATTAAATTGAAGGTTCTGCTGCTATCCAAGCAAAAATCCATAGGAGAGAACAAATGTGGAGCTCTATGACAATCAAAGCAAGGGTTCTGCCTATTTGCACTTTTTACAAGAGAAAAAAAAAAATGCTCTGCCATTCTTTGGCTTAAAAGGTGGGGGGAAGGAGAAATTAAGTTCAATTAGGGTTAGTCCATATGAAGATCAAAGTATTTTGCCTGTAGAATTTTGTCAGACCAAAAGAGATAACCTGGTCCTACAGAACCTATTCCCTAAGGAGGACTGGGCAATTTTCCTGATCAACAAAGTTAGGACTATGCAAGAGAACATTTGAAGAATTACAAGCAAAACCGTCAGCCTTAGAGAAAGTTGATATCAAAAGATTTTTGCATGACTAAAATTCAAACTATTTCGCAGACTGACAATTCTCATGAAAATATCCGCTTACATCTTACAAGCATTTGACAAATTCTTGTTTAAAATATGTAATAACACAGAGGAAAAATACACTACTAACTGAAATGCTAAGAGATTAAAGCAATAGCAGGCATCGGTTCAAAAGATGACATGAAGGAGTTTCTACGACTTTGAGGTAGAAATAACATTCAAACCAGCAGAGGTGTTAAATTACTAGAGTAATTTTTAAGTGGCATATACTCAAAAATACAAAGTCTGTACACCTTAGGCGTGCAGTTAGTATCATGAAAAGGACATAAAGCTACTTTTAGCCAGATTCTTTGTTTGTATGAACTCTGTATAGTTTCATGGATAATTTTTTACCCCAGGTAAAAATGTAGCTTTCCTATATACCATTCACGCTATTTTGACACATTTTAACAAACATCATTCATACTGTAAAAGCACAGAAATAAGGAAACATTGACTGCTGTCAGGGAATATGCTTCTTGAGGTATAATAGGCAGCATAAAATAACTACAGAAAAATATTTGCTAAATGGCATCTTCAAAACATCTCCTTCAGAAAGGATGCAGACTGTAATATGCAGCATTTCCTTTTGCTCTTTAGGAAAACACCTTCCCATTTCCCATCAAGGTGAGACAAGTAACTTCTGAAAACGAAAGGGCAAGAAAGAGCAAGTTCTCAGACACACACTAACAAAATGGTGCGGAGCATTTACTAGGCAAAATGGTAGTTTTTTGGAATGTACAAATCCACCCTCTCACCAGCGTTAAACACATCAGAACTCTCTAGATGAACTCATATTTTGCATGCTTTGCATGAGTGCAACACAATCAGACTCCTTGCTTCAGAAAGTGGGTTTCTCAAAACAAGAAAAACCTAAGCCTGATTATTTCAATAATTAATGACCAACTATTTAAATCGAATACAAGGAGTTAAGAGTAGTCTAGAAATAGTAATCAGACTCCCTGTTGCTGGATAAGATCCAGTAGAACAGCAAAACTGTAGTATTAAAGCTATCCTGTGGAGAAATGGATAATGTCACCAGTAGTCCACCACACACAGTGGAAAATAAAGCAGTATCAAGGAGGAAATTGACTGGAGAACATATGATTTTGAATTTGACAGTGACTCTCTGTAAAAAAAAAAAAAACAACAAACAAATGTCTAAGCTAAGCTTTACTAGAGGACGTCTCAGCATCAGTTCACAGGTGGCTGATGCCCATTTGTCTCTGGAGAGATGAAGGTTGTAAAACACAATGCGAAAGCTCCACTCTCAATCTTATGAAGACACAAAAACAGTCAAGGCAATGACTCCCTGAATTTTCAATTTACATGATTAATTTCTATCATGGTGTTTCTTATCTCTCGCACCTGCTTGGCTTTGCTCCTTTCTTCAGATGGCAACTGTGTACGAATGGTACAACTGGGACTCATACATCAACTTCTGGATCTTTTGGAGAAACATGTTGAGAGTGGGGACATCTCTGTTCAACATGCTGCACTCAGTGCTCTACGAAACCTTGCTATACCAGGTACAGAGGTTGGAGACAAATGACTTACTGTGATACTTTGTAAAGATGGGTTATTTAACGAAGATCTGTGCAACTTTAAGTCACCAATTCCAGTCCCTTGTATTCTGAGGGGCAATTGACCTTTTTCCCCCTGCAGAGACATATATATTTGAATAATTAATCAAGACTTCTCATCTACATAACAGGTCTAAATATAATAAAGTGTGATCTCTGCCAGCTGCCAAAATGTTTTCATATTAACAGCATAGAGCAGTTCAAGATAAAAATGCAAAACACAGTTTAAAGCCTAAAATACAGAGCATGGGGTAGAGCTATCACGTCACAGCTGTTAGGGATTTCATAAATCTGTTCCTCTTTTACAAAGCCAATATTCATTGCAAATTCAGCCTTTGTAACACACTTAAGAACTACAATACTTAAGAGGGGCAAATAATGAAGATGGGGACAGATTTTTTTAGTAGGTCCTGCTGCAATATGACAAAGGGTAATATCATTAGACAAAAGAAGGTAGACTTAGACTACGTAGAAGGAAGAAATTTTTTTGCACTGAGGGTGATAAAACACTGGCACAGGTTGCTCAGAGAGATGGCAGATGCTCCATCCCTGGAAACGTTCAAGGTCAGGTTGGACTGGGCTCTGAGCAATTTAATCTACTGGAAGATGTCCCTGCTCATTGCAGGGGGATTGAGCTGGATGATCTTTGAAAGTCCCTTCCAACTCAACCTATTCTATAATTCTACTCTTGTGATCTTCTGTTAATACACATCAGAAAATTGTGCTGCTTTTCATGTCACGTCAAATTTACTGATTCCCTGTGAAAGTGCAATTCAGGCCAAAAATGTTTTGCTAAAGATTTAACAGTATAGCACCCTGCAACACAGTCTTTACACTGCTATACAGCAATTCAGAAAAGAGCCCAACACCAACACTACCTTCTGAAAATAAAAGAAATAGGAGTTGTCTGCCAATTTTCTTATGTAAGCTAGCAAGTGTGCTTTGTTTGTTTTATACACCATCACTGCTTTGAACAAGTGAGAGCTCAGAATATACTAGTTGCTACTTTGCCTCCCCTGCTTCCTTTTAAAGCCTCATTTCTTCTTGCAGATAGGTCTCTTCAGAACTTCACCTGTTTCCTTCAACTTGTTTTTGATATGCTCTCAAGTAATTTATTTATAGTTTGATTTACAGTGTTAACACACTCTGGATCATAATAGCCAGACACGCCTGTCTATCCAGTATTTTAATAAACATTTCACACCGTTAAGTCCCTCACTGCTTCTAGGTGTATTTTATTTCTCTGTGAAGATTTTTCTATCACCATTCACTACAGCAGAGGCCTGTGCAAATTGCTTTTTGTGTTAATAGAATATGCAGCATTTCAAACATGCACATCAGCTACCTTACGTCAGTCACAGCCTAACAGAGCTATTAGAAGATAATCGTAGAATCATGAAAAATCACGGAAAGCCATCCACCTGAAATTAGGAGAGTAACTTAGTAGGCAAAATGTAATTATCTTTATTAAAATGAAAAGGTGGATTTTTTTCTATACGCCTAGCGTTGCCCCATGCTTAGTTCTTACTGCCTTCACTCCTGAAATATATACAATAGGATTTAATGAATACAAGCAGCAAAGATTAATCTCATTTGAAAGGCAGCAGTTTTGATGTAGTTTCCCTTGACAACAAGCAGAGATGATCGCATTCCAAGTCACAACAAAACTTCTTCAATGAATACCAAGGCCCACTTTTTGCAATGCGAAACTCAGGCATTCCTTGGAAGTACTCTAACAAAGCAATGAGCATGCTCATCTTGCAAAGATTATAGGATTTAGAACTCCAGAAAAACGTGGTTGCAACCTCCAGCTTTACCCCTATATCACTGCCTGCTACACACAGTACCTGTAGATCTTAATGTTCTTTACAGCTGTACTTTAAAAAGTTCAACTCTGAATTATGAAACATCCATGTATCAATACAGTCTATTTTGGTTATCTCTTCTGTTCTAGTCTGTTACAAACCATTTTAGATCTAAGTGTGTAGGCAATGCGTATCACTTTAAATGCTATTCCTACACTGTGCTCTTTCTCATCAAATCAAGTAGTGACCTTAAAAGAGAACAGGTGCTTACAAAAAGAATTTGAAAAAAAAAAAATCACTATGCTTTAGTGAATGAAGTCTAAGCCACTGAAAAACAAGGGCAGTAAAAGCAAGTTACTTTAGTGTCTGCTTCTCATATGGCCAATAGAGGAAGGCATAGAACAGGTTTCTTCCTATTTCGCTGTCCTGTCATACCCCACCACCTCAAAAAAAGGCATGCAGAAGTTGGGAAAACAACTTTTGGTAGCTCAGTCAAGCGGCATTAGGACTCTTTCCAGACAAGAGACAAGCTTCTGATTGCTACAAGGGATTACTACACTAATGACTGGAGCAAAGGCTCAAGTATTAGGACAGGAAAGCATAGAAACAAAGCATGAACAGCAGGGGATTAAGTGAGCTCAAGTACAAAAAGGAAATTCATTCCCAAAAAATATGGCCATGTAAATCACTTCCGTGGATAATCTGTTACAACTAGGAAAAGGAAGAGAAACAACAATGTTGTGTTCATCCTTGTCTTATGTACTTCATTCCAAGCAATTTGACAGAAAAAGTAACCAAAATACCCTGTCAGCAATTCCTCGGAAATTTTTAGCTCAAAAGAGAAGCCTGAACGGTTGGTTAGTCCCAACTTTACTTTTGAGTGCTCTAACAAGTTGGATATTTTGCTAAGAACACCACAGAGCATAAAATTCAGAACAACAGTTATGTCATATCTGTATTTTCAGATGGTTATGTATTTACTGCCCTTCACATCAACTTTTTTTTTTCTTTCACATTTTCTAGTTGTTAACAAGGTTCAAATGCTGGAGGAAGGCGTGGCAGAACGGATTCAGGCACTTCTAAGGTCAGAGATGCCTCCTGTGCAATTTAAACTTCTTGGAACACTACGGATGCTAACAGATGGTCATGGTAGGGAATTGCTAATGTTTACTGATGACAACTATACACCCCCCTCATCCCCTCCCTCCACAAGACAATGCATGTGCAAGGAGACTACTGGCTAAGTGTCCTGCTAACCTAATTCCTTTTGATCTAGAGAGGTTCCAACAGAGATGATTGTGGGAGGCTGCAGGCCTTCCATGCTGACCCAGCCATGGAGGTAGATGGGAAACAAACCAAACTGAAGAATCTGCAGCAGTCAGTGAAATGGCAAAGGCCTAAAAGGAAGATATTTTCCATCAAAGACATACGAACAATGAATAAGTATGATGGAAAAGAGTCAGGCTATGGATTTGCAGTGCTAAAGTCACAAGAAAGCAAATCAGTAGAAGAACTAGTGAACACAAAAGGATCAAAAGGAGCTGGGGTGAAGAGAGGCAGGAAAAATCCATTACTACCCAGCAGCCCAGTCTCTCTTTACATGTGTTGCCACATTTACCTTGCTGATGTGGCTCAAACATTGAATTTATTTTGCACATTGAAATATGGGACTATCTATTTGCACTTCATTCAGTTTTACAGAGGTGGGTATACAACAGCAACAATATCTCTCTCTGCATATAACAGCATTTTAAGAAACATGCACAATGCCCAAATTACCTTTAGATCTACTACAATATCTTAATTTATCCTTGGATTTAATCTAGCTTCTTACCACAATATAACATGAAACAAGCGTTGTGGGGTTCTTCTTTTGTTAAACAACAGCTGTTTGAATACTTTCATTTCACTAGAGCAGCTGCTCTAGAACACCAATCATTATAGACCACCTTAATGTGCAGGAGAAGCAAGAAATAGGTCAAAAACAGAATCAGAAAAAGTTATGACCATTTTGTAACGGGAACTGACAGCTGGTGTGGAACAATTACAACCACAAATCCACTAGTTATATCTGAGGGGAAAAGGGGGAAAGAAGGAAAAATCCCACACTCTCCTACATCCCATGCTGTACTCATTTACACCACTGCAAACACCCCTTTGATACGGCAGCTGTTGATATAATTTTTCAAATTAATATGCATAATATAAAATTTAGATCTAGTACTCATTAATTTTCACTGATTCCAGTCCAGTAAAAGTTGTTTGCATTTATATTTCATCATGGACATTGCAAGATACATAAAAACTTAGCCTCTTCTTCTCAAGCTTTGAAGCAATCAATATGAAGCTATACCTGAATTGTGATGGGGAGACCATTTAGCTTTTAAAAATGAGACATACTAATACAGATCTAAATTATCTTTTTCTTTTTTTTTTAACTCAATGCTATTTTACCAGCCCTGATACGAAGTCAGAATTTCACACAAAATAGCACTTCTGAATCTGCAACAATGCAGATATGAAAGTATAGAGTAAAAAAAGAGGTGTAGAAGATTATTTGATGTTTACCCATTCCTGCCTGAGAACACACAATTCTTCCGTCTTTAATTACTTTCTATACTGTTTACCCATGAGCTAACATTACCCTTAATTAACTCAGCCTGGAGCTCCTCTGAACATGCACCTAGTGAGAAGTTCACGCTAAATTAGTTAATTGCATCATCTAGTATAAAATCATTACTCTGACAATCATCTGACCGTGCTGAGGCCTACAGACTTGGAAGAGGTAGGTTTCTTTCTGCCTCTAGAAAACTGCAGTCAGATCTGTCAGCTTCATTACCCTAAAGGGATGTTAACATTAACTCCTGCTTTTTCCACTGTTTCACTTCAGAGGAGCAGAAGAATCTGTGCACTTCAATAGCCAACGGACTTTCAGCTCTACTGAAAGGTCAATCACACACACAATTTATTCAAATCTAGTACATTGTAAGTTAAAAGGTCCTCCTGTTCCTGTGAAGAATAACTAAGTGGTTTTATCTCAAAGAACTCTTGCTGGTGGGTATCAGGAAGTCCAGCAAACTGGGTCAAGATACTTTCTTTGTACAACCCTCTTAAACTGGTTCCATTCACCACCTTCTTACCTCTTTCAGCTCTAAAGTGGATTACCATGATCTCCTCAGACTAACATGTAACGTCTGACCTGGAAACATAAGCCTGTTACAGGAGGTACTACACAGGCAGTTGTGCAACAATATGTTGTGCAACAATATGTAACTCTTACCTCAAAACAAACATGTTCAACTAGGCTTGAAGCTTCCAGATTCCTTTTGGTATTTTGACATGTAGATTGTTCCTCTGGGCACTGGACAAGCAAGAAAAAGGAAGGACAAGTGTCTGTCCTTCTTCACCACCTTCCCCAAAATAGAAGGAGTATAGGTTGACTTACAGTTTCTACCAGAGTAATGATGTGGTTTACTGACACCGACCTTCTGGTGCACACTCTATTTGGCACTTTCCAGAATACCTCTAACCAAATGCAACACACAATGGAACAGGTAAAGAAACGGGAGCAGGTTGGTACCCCATCAGCCAAATCTATCCCTTCTGTTCCAGATGTTCTTCCTCAAGTCCTTGCTTCAGCAAAGTTCCAAGAGACAAATTTCTCACTATCTTGAAACCATGCAGACTTTTCCACACATTCACCCTTCTGAATTTGCTTCCAAAGGAACAGGGACCTCCCTGGTCCCTTCCAACCTGAGCCACTCTGATTCTATGACTCTTTCAGACCTGGAACTATCTAAAAAGACTAAAAGAACAGAAAAAGAAAAAAAAGAAAAAAAAATGGAAAAAGCCCACAGGCCCCTTATACCCCTTTGTGGGCAAAATACACTTCCCATGAAGGTCTTTACCATATTTTTCTTTCTGCAGAACACGCAATACACATTCCATGCTTATCTGCTCTAGTCCTCCAGCATCAAGGGGTAGGGTGGTAGGCATGGGATAGGACTCCAGATAACTTAAATGAAGTCAACAAGAAAACCCCTAATTACAAATTACTACACGACTCCTAAATTTAAATTTAACCACATAACCACAGCATATTTTTTGCAAATAGAGTAATTCTAAACCAAAAGTGAGCATCTGTCCTGTAACTACTCTTGCCTCTCAGTTGTTACATCTGGTGCCCACCTGGAAGTGTTGTGCCTCTATACCCTCAGTTCATGACCAACTGGAACATGCGGAAACAGTGCTGTGGCAATTAACAAAACAACTCTCCTTTGCTCATAGCCAAATGGGTGAGCACCCAATTCCTACAAGACAGCTTAATCTGTGCATATTACTTCTTTCTTACCTTTCTGCTGATACCCTTTCACCTGCAAGAAAATTCCAGCTGAACCAAGATGTGTAATTTCATAGTCTTAAGTATTGAACAGAATCAACTCACTGAAATTACTGAAGCAGAATGTACCAGAATTGTTCTCCCCTGCTTAACATATTTGCTTAAAATAAAGTATTTCACGCTCCTCAGCGCCCTTACATCTACAGTGTTACTTTGCTTAAGAAATCACTTTCCACTACTTAGCCACTTTTGATCCACAGTACTTTAAAGATGTGTTATTAAACTGCAGTAAGACTCACGTGGAAACATGTATTAGACCGATGCAATATTGAGACAGCACGAGTAAAGTTCTTTTTGCTGCTGAACTTTTAAGGGCTTTGGGAGTAGTCTCCCTTAGTGGTAACAAGCCTTAAACCACAGCATATCATTAGAGTTCCACTTCTTAGGAAAAGTTATCTAGTGAGGTTTTATTCAAATGTAAATTAAACTGATTAATACTTCCAGCAAGTCTTGAGATAGGGTTCCTGAAACACAGGGGATGGCAAATTAAGAGGCTCCTCCAAACTCTGGGGGAAGTTTTGATGATGTCTAATACACAGTTCAACACACTTTCTTAAGACTTGAGACATGCAATTACAGATATGCTGCAATTCTGCACTAAGGCTTGGCTTCCCATATGCTACCAACAGTAATTATTGCCACTTCTGACAGCACTGAAACAGCAAGAACAGACTCTAAAAAGCCCATGATTACATCTGTGCAGATCCCAAAGAGCAAGTGCAATGAAATCAAACAGGAAAGGGCCACTCCTCAGGAAGATTTCAGTATAGCAACAGAACCTCTGCTTTCAAAGATGAAGCTTCTCATTTTAAGCCCTGCTTCAACAGCCTCTTAAATAGGGTAGGTCTATGGGCACAGCTTACTTTGTTCGCTGCCTCCAAGAGTTGCCCTAACACAACTAGCTTGCCTCAGGTAAAGATTTCCAAGATGCTTTAAGACCCCAATGCTCTAGTTACAGCTCTTAAAGAACACTCAGTCCTGTGGTCCTAGCTACTTCTACATTCACATTTCTGTGACAGAAAGGTTGAGAATTCTGATTTTGAATGTTTCCTGATGATGCTTTTTCTCTTCAGCTGATGCGGCTGAAATCTTGGGCCAAGACCCCATGCTGCTCAACAGACTTGTGCAGTGGTGCAACGCTAACGACCACAGCGGCGTTTGTGGAGAGGCAAATCGACTCCTGGCATCAATCCTGCGCCACAACAGATCCCAAGTACAAGAGCTATTGGTCTATGTTTCTACTTTATCCTTCTCAAATATTTTTAAAGCTTGTTGAGACAGTTCGAAGTTAAGTGTTAAAAAGTACATACAGTGTTATAACTACAAAAAGAAAGTTCACAATAAAATCCCCTCCAGTCTGCCACAACACCAATAAAAGACAGGTGAGCAGGAGAGCAGTGCTCTCCATAGCCACAGATACTGCACAGAAACAAGAAACATGGTCATTTCCTGTCACTTGTCAACCTCTACTCTCTTCAAGTAAGGTCCGACAAATGGTAAGAAGGCAAAGTTTATCTATTTTCATAAATAATAGTTTCAGTTTTCAAATTAAAATGGCAAAGATAACCCATACCTGTCCCAAACAAAGTCCCTCCAGGAGACCCAAAAAGCCCACTTATCTACCCAGTGACGGACAAATCTGGCATGACGTGTATCTGCTGGCATATTAGGACAAGCTTCTGTTTCCTGTAAATCATTCTGTTATAACACAGGCGTCCCAACCTGTACTTTACTTCCAGGCAGCAATAAGGAAGAAGATACTATCCGTACATGCTTTAATAAAGTAAAACTAGTCATTGCTAGTTTGAGGGCTTGAAATGAAAAACTGCAATAAGGTCAAACTAGAACTCTTGAGATATATCTATTTTTCTTATAGATATGCATATACATAATTCTAAGTGTTGATATTCCAAGTAAATTAGACTAGTTCTACGCAGACATGTACTATCAGTACCAAAACAAATGTCATCCCTAGTCTTCAAGCACCATCAGTTTCCATTGCAGCAGGCAAATCATTTCCATCAATTCAGAGGTTGAACAGTGCAATCTCATTTCTCTCTTCATTCTACTTTATCCACAAGTCAGATTTCCACCTGTGATATTTCACCTTTGCTTTAACAGGAAGTGGTCAAAGCCATCCAGGAGGCACAAGGAGTGAAGCATCTGGTTTCCATGACAACAAGCGAACATGCTGCCATGCAGAATGAGGCTCTGAATGCCTTGGCAATAGCATCTGCAATCGATCTAGGTATTTTTCTCCTAGAAGCATTTATCTGTGCAAGAACCTCATTAAAAAACATTGTCATGCTGTTAATTTCACATAACGTGTAAGAAAAAGCATGTTTCTTATCCAGATTTAGCTCTTCAGCATTAAATAAAGGTCAGACATCCAGAATATTACAAAAGCAAGAAGCTTCAGAAAATGCCTCAAGATGTTTTGTTTAGGGTAGAGACAAGTGATCAGGTTGTGTGGACAGATAGAATCTGTTGAGCAGCATTGTATGACGCTAGAAGCCTACAGAAAAAAAAAAAAAAACGCCACCAAAACAAAAGGCAAGTAATGGCAAAGATAACTAGAAGAAAAAGATGACAGTCTAAACACAAAATCAGGGACAAATTACAGACTTGACTGGTCAACGAAGGTCAACAGAGGAAATATTCAGACAAGAAACATTTGAATGCAGGAGAGAATAAAGCAGAAGCATAGACAAGAGGGCCTTGTAGAAGCTGCAAATGAAACAAGCAAGAAAACTGCAAAAGCTCTACCTACTTTTAGTGAGCCAGTTTTCACAGAGATTTGAGTCATTTTTCTTCTAGACTTTCCCTGTATGTCTGATCACATCAGAAAATGGGTCTCAATTTATCACAATAAAGACAGTCATCACAAACCTACATACAATTTAGTCCTTGGTCCACCATTAGGTTTCTCAAACTCAATATGGCAACCAACTTGAATCAGTATTTCTAGCACTGATCACTGCAAATTTTAATCTATTATGAGGTTTTTCTATAAAGGTTGTGTTTTCCAGAATGAGGCCAGTGAAGAAACACTGTACAGAATACAGAAATTCTCTAGTAAAGAAAACAATTGCCCAAAACACCCCTGAATAGCCAATCTGAAATGAAGCCAGTGAGGCATTTTACTTTGAAAAAGCACACATGTTAACTTGCTAGTTTTTTCAGGTAACAGCTCAGGTATTTGTTTACTTGTTTTTCAGAAACCCTTGAAGAGTCTTTTAAGGAATCACAGCTGGTTCAAAGCTTACACAAACTTCTACAAGATGATAATACAAGTCCTGAGGTGAAATATAATTCAATGGGCCTTTTGTGCAGTCTTCTTAATTCAGGTAACTTCATTTTAAGTTTTCTGTGATGAAAGGATGGATATTTGTGATAAAAACAAGTGTTTTCTGTTACTGAAGTGTGGTGCTTGCAATGTTACAGTCAGTGAGCAGTAAAGGATATTAAAAAAGTTTATTCTTTATTGATCACCAAAGTCCCAGACAAGTAGGTTCTTTCTTTATGAAAAGCTGATAAAACCATCAGTTGAATGAAAAAAGAAAGGCTTTATTCCATCAAGTCAGTGGCATAATCAAATTCTGAAAGAGTAAAATTAGAGGCTTGAAACAAAGGCATCTTTGTCCAGAATCACCATGCACAACCGTCTGGCAGTCCCATGCCCACAACACTTTTGTGTTCACAGAAATAAAGTCCGTATCATCTTCCACAGCAAGGCATTTGTTCTGCCTATGCTTAAGCAAACCAGAAGTTGAGATACAACTGCAATTTTAGCAATGCTGGCTCTGCAAAGCAACTTATAGTGAAAGACAAAAGAGATACAACTTCAGTTTCTCTTGCTCTGTGGTCAGAAAAAACATAAAATGCTTTGGCAAGATCAGACTCATCCTGGATGTGTGACACTAACTGAAAACAATCACCTCGAAAATTGGAGTCCAAAGATCTCATGCCAGTTTCTCACATCTTAATATACAAATCATGTAAATTGAAAATAATTATTGTGCTCAGACAAGGATCTGCCACAAGGGGAGCCTTTCCAATCCTGGAGCCACCCTACATTAGCAAACAAACTGGATTTTACAGTATACTCTGTTTTTTCCCCATAGCCACACAGATATTTGAGTAGAGATAAGCATTAGCGTACTTCAGTGCTACTATGGAGTATTGACACAACAGATGTGACCTATAAGACTTTTTTTCCAGAGCTGTATATACTTAGCACTTTATAGACTAACTGTAACACTAGGAGTTGAATCTTACTAATATGAAAGGCTAACAAACAGCATACAGGCCAAAAAAACGTTGGAACTTGTCCTGCATTACATTTTCACAGTGCTCTTCTGCTCAATCAGTTGGGTTTTTTTTCTCCTGCTTGAGTTCCAACAAAAGTCTTAGCCTGTTCAATACTTTCAGTGGCTGAAAGGGTATCTATTGAGAGAGGTTTATTTAATTTAAAAGAAGCTCATTTTAAACAGTAAGTACTCCAAACTTTTATCTTTCAACAACTGTTGGGAGCCACTATATCATGGCATATCACTAAAAGCCAGTATTTCATCCCCCAATTCAGGTGATCTGAGACAAGAAATAGAAGAGGACAAGATTAAAGAAACTCTCGAACAGCTCTGCAGTCACAGCAACGCAAATGTGGTCAAGGAAGCTGTCACAACATTACAGGTTTTGAAAGGAGAGACATCCCACTAGTCTCCCTTCTTCCCCAAAGCAACTCTGCACTGCTGCTGAGGCAAATGCAATAAACACCAACTCCACCAACCCTACCTTGCATTTGTTATGCTGCCGCATAACCAACACTACTGAAAGTCCAGGCACAGCTCCTGCTTTTAAAGCTGTGCATTAAAAAGAGAAAAAAATAATACTGATTTGCTCATCTATTTGGTCTGCAGATACTCACACCACTGCTGTTCTTTACTGAGCTACTAACACACAGCAGGAAGAATAAGGCCTGCAAAGGAGGTGGTCTTAGAAAACATCCCACAAGAAGCATCAGGCAGTTACCACTTCTGTAACACATTAAGTTGCTTGGTTTTGTAAAAATCAGGATACTGCTTGCAACTTTTTCCTGTATCAATAGGACTTAAAAATCATTACCAAAAAATCTCAAGCTTGTATCATGCAACCTGAAACAGCAGAGTTCTAGGTTAGAAGAGAGCTGCAGCTTAAACACCATAAAGGGCTAATTGACACCAACTCAACCTCCACACATTGTGAATCAACCTGCGAGCCCAACTGTTAACCGAACAAAACCATAGCGATAAACCAAGTTCCCCTTCAACTTCCAATTTAAAGTTCATCTCTGAGTTTTCACTCACTGGTGTCACAAGCTATATTCCTAAGTATCTGAGGTTAGTCTTGTCCTAATTTCAGAGTTGCAGGTACTGTAACCTGGAATGAGACTCAGTAGAAAGTTTTACATGAAACTGCAGTCCATGTCCACACAGTGCTTGGATAGAAATAAGTTAAAGCTAGTTAGAAATTACAAGTGGGTGTGTATGAAGGTTTGGAGGCAGCTGACATTTCCTTAAGCCATCTTCAGTAAGAGAATCCGGGCTTAATTTTAGAAAAAGTGTAGTAAAACAAATGTGTCTCAACATTTCTACAGAAGCTTTTCATATTTAAAAATGGTCATGTGATTAAAAAAAAAGGTAAGAACAGGATCTATTGCACAGCTTGTTCCTACGGGAGCTTCTTGAAGCAGCTGGAAGTCACAGTCACATTGCCAAGACCTAGAAGATCAAATTCAAAACCCTGCAGAGGTAGATACTAAAGAGCTAGGAAACAATGACTTTTTATAGCCAGTGGTAAAAGTTACTGAGAAAAAACAGAAGTATTGACCTTTAAAAAATTGTTATAAGGGAGGGAATATTAAAGTCAACACGATGTCCTGTTCTCAAACAAATTGAGTGTAACTGGCTTATATCTGCAAACATTACAACGTTCGTCCCTGAAAAGCTTTCCCACTTGTAAAACCTGTTAACAGTATTTAGCCCACTACATTTGCCACCAAATATCACTTTCAGGAGTACTGTTGAGAAAGGGCATTTCATAAAATCACCCAGACAAGTCACTTGGTGAGTAACACAGAAGCAGGTCTGGACCAGAGAGCAGGAGAAAAGAGAAGTAAGAGCTGGACCATGTGCAGTTTCCTCTAGTTTAAAGCACAGAGTGACATGGGCATCCTCCACAATTGCAATGTCAGAATGATAAACAGTTTCAGACAATCTAAACTTCAGAATAAGATCTGGGGTTGTACGTAAACCAGGCATTATTATGAGATATATCAGAATGAATTACAAGTTCTATATGTGCACATCAAACAGCCACACTCAAGTTAAGTCATTCTTATCAGAAATGATCCAGTCTTAGCATTCTAGAGTATCCGATTCCAGATATTACATTATCCTAATATAATCTTTGTTTATTGGTTAGAAGTTTCTCTAACCTTATTAAAACTAAAATCAGATTTTAATGCATTAAAGACAAGCTAAAACAGTCAAAGCAGCAGACAAACCTACTTCTGCAAGCCTTATCTTCAAAACCTGGAAGTTATTTCCCTTCTGCATTTCTGCAGTAGTTTCAGGAACATTGCTCAGACATGACAAACCACAAACCGTGCAAATCACAAAAGTAATAATGGTGGACAGTGGCAGTCAAAGAGCAAACAGCAGTTTTAACTTTTTGGGTGCCCAGAGATTTAATAATTTCTCTACACCATTCTGCAGCTCTTCACTTGTTCACAGCTTTCCATTAATACTGGAGAAAAAAGTACCAGTGTTATCTATTAGTCAGCAGCCCAGGCCGAAAAAAAAGAAAAAAAAAAGAATTTGTTTCAGCAAAATACATACATGAACACCAGCAGACCTTTCCCATTTCTGTAGTTATCTACAAACTGCAGTCCCAGTAGCCAGTCTAAACCCTAGAGAAGGAAATACGAGTGACTAGAAGCAACAAATCTTAGAAATCAAACTCCAGGAGTACAAAACATTAAATTTTATTTAATCAAATTAAGGCTTGAAGAAAAAAAATACCAGAAGTCATTCAGAAAAGCCATCTCAGAAGAAGAGACAGAACCTCTTCCCCCATTGGCTAAACAAGGTTCAAGCTGCATGATAACCCACAGTCAGTAGGGGGAAGGAAGAGGAAAGGATGGAACAGGGAGACAAAAACCAAGGCAATTCTTCGTACAAGCCAATTGCCACATCAACCTCAACAGACTGAAGGTACAAGTCTATCCATGTGGCACTGTGTGAAGGTCACCAAAATTAAAGACCCTTTGGGAAGAAATATTCAGGTTTTCAGGAGGTGACCGAAAGTCCTTTGGTCACTGCAATTTTTCAGTCCTTATATTCATCCTCCTCTTCATGTACAGGGAAACTGTGTCCAAATGCAGGTGCATTAATATAAACAAAAGGGCAGTTGCATTGTCAACCATATTGACAAATAAATACATTGCTTCACAGAAATAAACTGTGCTTGTTTCTGAAAAAATAAAAGCAATCACATTGAAAAATTTCCTTCTCTCAGTCTAGTTACTCAAGTCTGACCTTGTATTTGATATCTTCATTAAAAACCTTGTTTCCATTGTAGTGTTTGTGGAGTCGTTCCAAATGCAACCACTGAAATCTCAACATCAACAATTTATCAAACCTCTGCATGAGATCATTGAATTCTTTCTCCTTCAAGGCTTTAGAAGCAGGCTCACACCCAACTGTTTTTTGCTGACAAGACTTCTTTAAACCATAACCTAAATCTTTTGCCATGAAGTCACTGCAGTTCCACAGAGAAGATGCTAAATATAGCTACAGTAGAAAGTGGTAAGAGAGCTTTCCCATTCCAAGTCTGAAATTACACTATCCATGTGTACCGCCAACTGGGGTGCACTTCACAAGGTCTTGGGTTAGGGTAGCGTCGAGTCCCAATGTTTTAAAAACGATACTGAATAAGCACAGAGCAGTGTGTCCACAGTGAAAACAAATCACTCCATGCATTTAAAGATCCTCAAATAGGTTGAGCCTGCTCTCTTGAAGTCAGTTCCAAATAACCGCAGCATTGACACAAAGCTGGTGTTAATACAGCCAAAGCCAATATGAACAAACTGTGGAAAGACAGCACTTCAATTAAGTTCTGTTTTGCATACAAACAGTACTTCAAAAAGAAGCCGAGTATGCATTTGTCTTCAGGCAACTTGGCAAGATTTGCAGACACTGGAATCCTGATCCACGACACTGGCTCTTGTCGGTAGCTAATTTCAGTGCATGAACTCCATAGATATCCTTGACACCATGACGATTTTCAACTGCTGAAATGACTTCCCAGGACTAGAAGACTTCTGTGTCAAGAAGCGGCAAAGGGAAACATGCTCCCCTAGATGCAATTTTCAATGCAATATTTTACAAATAAAAAGTTACAAATAGAAAGTATCCTTCTCCAATTTTATATACACTGGATTATGTCAGATAACCTAACAGAGTAACTTGGTTGATGAGGTGTTGTAAAGTTTCAAGCACCAGAGTTTAAAGCCAAGGCTGCTGGACACTGCTGTTTGCAAAGTAGCAGTAACAGCAGCAAATTTTTTTCTGCTCTTAAAGGATTAGATTCAAAATGTAAGTAATAGAAGGCCTCAAAATCCAAGGCTCTACACAAAAGAAATGCCTCTTGTTTTCTGCTCAATGATCTATTATTGTTGTTTCCTCATTGTAGATCAAAGGTAAAAATAAAAGTCACTACACCTCTAGCTATTTTTCTTTCAGGTTTCTCAAATGAGTAATAGCAGACCATTCTCTGCTACTATACGGAAATCAGGCTTCCTCAGACAAGCTTCCTTTTCCTGTTGCGTCTCAGTCACTGGCCAGAAAAAGAATTACGAAAGCTGAACTGAAGCACATAAGAAGTACAGCATTGTTTGTGAAGTGCTTCACAGATTAAAAGCTAAAAGGATGTCTGGACAATCAAATACAAGCATGAACATTCTTACTGTTGATCGGTTTTTGCCAGTGAAATGTTTGTTAACACACATGCAATAGAAAAAAGGACATCAGAGAGCTATTTAAAAGTTCGCCTTCCTAGGAAAGCCACATACTTTGGAAATACAAGTATTAAATCCTTCAGGCAGACTACGTGTAGTAAAATATCATTATAAAAATATATAATTTTCTAAAATTTACACTATGTTAGGCACTGTAAATAAACCTGCTCTCCCTGAAAAAATTGGTGTCACTGGAAGAAGTAAACAACGTTAGTTACATGGCCCACAGTAAAACTGACAGCTACAGCTATTTCCAAGAACGTTTTAGTTACATACTTCTATCTTAAAGCTAAAAATACTATGACAGTCCCTCAGAGGAGACCAGAACTCTTACTGAACTATGGATCCACCTTTTGAACACCCAAGAGAGGAGGACAGGAAAAGGAAAATTTTGTTTTCTTCTGACAAAAATAAAAATCACTTCACAGCAGGAGCAGTACACTTTGATGCAGAAAATTACAGTGAAGAAATCATTCCGGTTCACCATCTCGTGACTGGCATTTGAACCAGGTATCTGAATACAAGCAGAACTGATGATTCAATAGCTTTATAGAAGGTTTAACAATTCAACAACTCTCATCTTTCACTAGATGTTTATCTCTTCATTAAAAGAAACAGATTCCAGTAGGGATCAATGATGAATTTAAATGTTTTTCATCAGTCTTGATATTAGCAGTTAAGACTTGTGAAGATCAATATAGCAGTTGGGAGAGAAACTAGAGGAAAGGTATAAACCATCAACAGCCAGCACAGCATGCTTGCTACCTAAAGAAACAAGCTGCATTTTGAAATTTCTGCAAACAGAACTTTTTTAAGATATTACTGATCAATAAAAAGCTAAGCATTTTTAAGAGTTCTTTTTCTTCTATAAATAAAGAATATTTACAGTTTTTCAGAGAGGAAACAGCACCAGGGATTCACATCCCCTTGCCCGAAATGGAGATTTCTAACATATAATGCTACAGATCATCAGATTTTTCCCCTCTTGAGTAAAGGCTTGCATTTATAAAATGGCATGGGTTATTCAAGCTCTGATGCCGAGCACAAGTTCCTGCTCCCAAGACATCTACATTATATTCCCAGTCAAACAGAAATACCCCAACTTCTGCATAACTGAAAATCATTTAAAGAACCAGACAATCCAAGACTGTTTTTTTCTAATTTCCAATATCATGACAATTACAGTTGCTGGGTATCTTGCCAAAAAATTACTGGGTGAGTCTAGTGTAGGGATTAAAATAATTTCAAGATTCTGAAGAAATCAACACACCTTCTAAAAAGGTTGTATTTTGAATTGATGACAGTTAGGAGTGAAAACAGAGCAATCTTCACAGTAATCCTTCAAGGAAAGATTTTACAGGAGTTTCGTGTCTCCTTGCTGCAATCTTTACAATCTGTTCTGCCAATGTCTTGGGATATTCCATTTCTTCCTTGGAGATCAATGCTGGTGCACTGAAACGTCTCATTAGGAAAAAAGGTCGACAGATGTGTATTTGGAGACATTCTGTACCAACTTCTAGCAAAAAACATGAGCAGGGGAAAGTCCACATAAGGCTTTTAATAACAGACGTATTTCATGGTCTGTGCATTTCTTCCACAATGGTGTCCAACCAGTATCTGTAAAATATACTTTTTTGCAATACATGTCTGCTTTTATATTCAGAAGGCATTACCTGCCTTTACAGCTTCAATATCAGAAATCAATGTTCTGGCTAGGAAAATGCCAAAAATCTAAAAAGAGAAAAAAACAAGCCATTTGTGAGATGAAACATTTGCAACATACCAGTCTACAAGAAATTTTTAAATGTTAGAGCCTATTACCATCAGTCATTATTACAGAATGAGAACCTACTTCTTATGTGTTCCTATTACACTGTACTGATGTTGGTGCAGCTACTCTTTTGAATAAAGATATACATTCATAAAGTGTTTGCAGGTTTAGATATCATTTCATACAGGATAATCCATCAAAGCGTGGCTATTTCTAGAAAGTAATAAAGGTAGAATCTTACAGAAAATAAAACTCCTGAGAAAAAGATGTTTTTATGTAACACTTCAGGAGTATTCAAAGTAATAAGCTTCTAGATGCCCCAGAGCTGGAAGAAATTCACTTAGCCAAGTTTACTTGAGTCTTATAACACTCATGCTTAACTACTGCTGAAGTTACAAGTCAGGCACTTTTATTCATTCCACAACTTTGGATAATCCAGTCAATTTTCTGATCAAGTTCTTTTAAGTACACACAGAATGTACAGTCACCAACACTAAAATGAAAATCTTGTCGCAAATAGTAATGAGAAAAGTCACAGATTATTCTGAGACATTAAAATTTTAAATTTCAACATTCACTCACTTTCTAGATGAGTTACGTCTAACCCTGTCCCATCATGAAATAGTTTAGTACACAAGACAGACAGGAAGTTTCTGGAGTGTGTTGATGATAACTTCCTTCTCCAAGTGGTTGAGGAACCAACAAGGAAAGGAGCCATGCTGGATCTTGTCCTTATCAACAAGGAGGGGCTGGTGGGGAATGTCAAGTTGAAGGGTAACCTTGGTTGTAGTGACCATGAAATGGTAAATTCAGTATTCTCATGGCAGCAAAGAGGGTATACAGCAGGCTCGCTACCCTGGACTTCAGGAGAGCAGACTTTAGACTCCTGAGAGAACTGATTGGCAGGGTAGCATGGGAAAAAGAACTGGAGGCGGGAGGAGCCCATGGAAAGCTGGCTAGTGTTCAAGGATCACCCCCTCCAAGCTCAGGAGAGGTGCATCCCAAAAAAGAAGAAGTCAGGCAAAACAGCGAGAAGACCTGCATGGATGAATAAGGAAGTATTAGATAAGCTTAAAATCAAAAAGGAGGCCTATAGAGCGTGGAAGCAAGGACAGGTGGGCTGGGAGGAATATAAAGAAACTGTCCGAGTAGCCAGGAACCATATCAGGCAGGCAAAAGCCCTGAGGGAACTGAATCTGGCCAAGGACATCAAGGACAATAAGAAAAAATTCTATAGCTATGTCAGGGAAAAAGGCAGGACTAGGGAGGTTGGCAGGGGGGTTGGAACTTGATGATCTTTAAGGTCCCTTCCAACTCTAACCATTCTATGATTCTATGAACTTGGAAATACAGGTGACTGTGAAAGTAGTTTCACAGAGCCTCAGAACGCGAGTAAGAACAGCAGCATCAAATTATTGCCAGTCACCACGCTGCCAAAAGATTTTCTTGAGTATCTTCTTAATTGAAGGTGGCATTCTCAAGACAGCATCTCTTAAAGCCATGAAAGCACTACCATTAGAAGGTAATATTAAAACCCAAGCAACAGAGGGCAGTATTGCCATGGCAGGGAAAAGGTATTTGGCCAGCATTCTATGCTCAACTATTTTAAAGTTCAATGGAAAGTACACTCTGTAGTACATTTACCAGTTTGTTACTTCCCACTGAAGTGAAGCAGTATCACAGCAAAGAAATTTCAGTAAGTGTAAAGAACTGCCACAATGAAAGCAGGATCCACTTTGAAAGAAGTAATCTGGTACGTTACACTGAGAATTTTGGTTCTTTTTCTTTGATGCACCAAAGTACCGGAAGAAATCACAGCAACCCCCTCACCTGGGTCTGCTAGTATCACATTTGCAACCAGTTCACCAATCTCCCTCCTCCTCCATTCTCAACTGTTTTGGAGCAGTATGTTACACCTCACCTACAGCCAGCTGACCAGCAACCTTAGCATGAAGGGCAGAATTGTAATTTAGCAATTTCATATTTGTGAGAGAAGGCTGTAGTTTAGCTCTACTGAGTAGGTGACCAGATGTCCACTCCCTTACGGCATATTGAAACATAGGAAATATTATTGTATCACATTATTATACAAAATTATCATACATTAGTACATTGCTATATTAACATAAAGTATATAATGACTGTGATGCATATTGCTATATGTATTATAATTATATTGTATTTTTATAGTGACCTTCATTGCTTTGAAGTACATAATTTCAACAGAACTAAATTAGTTCATATCAGATGTTTTTACTGTCCCCCATCCTTATTCTTTTTTCATACTCCTCTTATAACTTAAAAAAAAATCCAGCATCAAAATACTTACTGTACCTCTCTCCATAAAGATTTTTACCTTGAGCAAGTCTGTAACTGCAAATTTGAAAATTTTTTCAAAGTAGCATAACAAAACCGACTAACCTGGAGCAGTGAGATAGCTATGAAGACACCTGCAACGATGTAGATATTTCGAGGTAACCAAGCTTCAAGAGCAAGGATACATCCTTTGACAAAAATCTGATTTTCCCATTCACTCTTGCTCTGAATAGAGAGAAAGAATATCACTTTTCTGCTCAAGTTTATTACAAGACCAAGTCAACCACATAATACAGTTCAACTAACGATTTGTCATTTATGCAGCAATGATTTTAGCCAGACTCTAGAAATACATATATGCCCAGACTAAATAAGGAAATGCCAGACATTGATGTCAATATCTTCCTGCAAATCCTGCAACTAGAATACTTTAGAATTGGCAGATAATAGCATTCAGAGTTAGACTATTAGAACTGGTAAGTGAAATGCACATTTGAAATGCAAGTCCTATCCCTTTTTGAAACATATTTCCTTTCTCCTGTTCCATCACTTGTTTTCTCCACCTTCCCACAGGACACGTTTACTTTAAACAAAGAAAGCTCTCCACTTGTGGTATGATGTAGCACAGTCAATTAGTTCCCAGAATTTTAAGCTGACATCTATCAGCAATTCCACCATTTTTATAGTTTTGCCTATGCAGGCACAGAACACGACAGACAGAAGGGTCCCAGCACCTTACCTTTTTTCTGACATCATAGCCACACTGTGTATTCACAACTTTTTGCTGCAAAGCAAAATAGATTTATTTTAAATCAATTGAATTCTACTCATTTTTGATCACAGGAAGTTTTTCTGCCTTTTAGATCCACAGACACACCAAGACTGCCAGAACCAACCATTTTAAAAAGCATTTTTAGTTAAATAACAAAAAAAAAAAAGAAAAAGAAAAGCACTAGCAGAACACAAGAAAAGCAATGACCAAGCAGAAGGGTATACTAGCAGGAAGACATCCTCCACCAGAAATCCAAGCTTCTTCTATTGCATGACTTTCAGTTCAGCAAGGACCTTCTAACATGAAGTGTAGCAACTGTACTGCCAGCATACAAGACAGACATCTGCATTTCCAAGATCTGTTTCATGTTAGTTAGTTCACATAATACCTCAACACTAAGGTAAAAATGAAGGTATCGGGCTGGCTTATTTACACCTCAGTGGAGAAATATGCCTTACAACTCCATCATTTCAAGTGGTATATAACTTGCTATCCCAATCAGTTGGAACATGGAATAGCTGCAACTCAAGCCCCCTCAGTTGACAGCTCAAAAGTCTCACACACAACCCAGCTCCAAGACAGACTTAAGTCTTGAAAACACACCATTTGCAGACTCAAGTAGGAAGACCATAAACACCTTCCAGACCAATCCCACACAATCCAATGACAGTATTTATCTCTGAAGATGCAAAGACATTTCTTGTAAGACATTTTTTGTTTTCTCTGTTTGAGACTTGTGAAAATGTATATATTACACAATTACAGCATAATTTACACAATGCATAGTGACTTATACTGAAATACTAGAAGTAGAATCTCATTAAAAAGATTTAAAAATACTTATGTCTCCTTAAATACAGCACCAGCCACAGAAAAAGTCTCAGTGGAACAGTACTGCTCCAAATTACAGTAGAAAATAGTTACTGAGGAATCTGAACATGGAATATGTCCTTGACAACGTCTTTCCTTGGTTGATTGCCAAGACAATCAAAAGCCTTAGTACAACCTGCCAACAGCTACTGCTCCGCATGAGGACCGCTGGACTGACTATGAGCTGTAAACTATTCATAGAATCATAGAATGGTCAGAGTTGGAAGGGACCTTAAAGATCATCAAGTTCCAACCCCCCTGTCATGGGCAGGGACACCTCTCCCTAAAGCAGGTTGCTCAGAGCCCCATCCAACCTGGCCTTAATGCTTCCAGGGATGGGGCATCAACAACTTCCCTGGGCAACCTCTTCCAGTGCCTCACCACCCTCACAGCAAATAACTTCTTCCTAATATCTAATCTAAATCTCCCCTCTTCCAATTTAAAACCACTACCCCTTGTCCTGTCACTACAGTCCCTGACAGAGTCCCTCTCCAGCACTCCTTTAGGCTCCCTTCAGATACTGGAAGGCTGCTATCAGGTCTCCCCGGAGCCTTCTCTTCTCCAGGCTGAACATTCCGAGCTCTCTCAGCCTGTCCTCACAGGAGAGGTGCTTCATCCCTCTGATCATCTTGGTGGCCCTGCGCTGGACCTGTTCCAACAGTTCGATGTCACACCAATACTATAAAGTATTATATGCTAGTTCCTACCTCTGCATTTTGGCTTCTACTGAGAGAGTCAGATTCCTAAAGTTTAATAAACAAATTAAGCAATAAGCACCTAAACCTTATCAAACCCAAAAAATTTACTCAAATACTTTAAACAGTTTGTGTATGAGCACTTCAGTTGCTGATAAACAATCTGCAAACAGATTTACTCCTACTGTCTGGCAGAGGGGTGGTGTAAGAGGAATTTTAACTGACAATAGATAATAGATTCTAATGATAACAGATAATAAATTCAAAATGACAAATTTTCAGGTAACAAGATGCCATATCTGGACTCTAAAAAGGATTGAACAGAAACCTGAGAAGAGTTTGTCTGCACAACAGTAATTTTCGATCATTCAGAAGACCTTTTAAAGCCCTAGTCATCACACCATATTCAGGAAGTACTTCCTTTCTTAACTCTCCAACAACATTGGAGTAATACAAAGCCAGGAAACAACTTACTGCAGGATCAGGTATACAACAGGAAAAAGGAACACCGCACTTCTCACGACTTTTGCTTTCACTGCTGCAGTTAAAGTATATGTTAAAATCCCAGTCATCTGGCCCTTGGGCACCACAGCAATGGTTCTGAAACAGAAAAACAAACACTTAGCACTTGGAGGTATTTTAGAGACAACTGAACAAATTCTCTGGAATTATGTTTGTTCATAATCTTCCCTTTCTCTAAGGCTGTGCAGAATCAATGGCAACATTATATTAAAAAAAAAAAAAAGCCAAACAAAAAAACCCCAAATCACTGAAACTATAATAAGGTTTCCTCAAATTTATGACTACATCCTTAAATCTTCATGAATCAACAGGTTTTTCTACTTCTTTACAGTAAAAAAAATGAATCCCAATGTTTGAGAATACACTTCATTTCTTACCCAAATGAATTAACTGGTAAAGTCTCACTAGCTCAAAGGTCAGTCAACTCTAGAAGTTTTTCCATGTAAGTTTCTTGACCTAAACAGTGTAGTGTAATTACCACAATTGTAGGATGGAGAAAGCCCAACATTTCAAGGAATGTTCAATTCCTGTAACGAATAAAAACTAGTTTCTTATTAAGTTACGCTGTGCAGTTTACTGGCCTGGATATTTAAGGGAGCAAATCCTCAGTGCAGAAAGAGCAAAACAGCCCATCTGTAACATGGTACTATCGGTTACAGAGTACGATAAATCTGCAACAAAAAGGAAACCTTCCAAATCTACATATTCTCCTAGAACACATACAAGAAGTGACAGTACACAAACTTACAATTTTCTGTAGCGAATCAATTAGGTTCTGGAGGTCAATATCATCTCGGTAGGATTTAATGTTATTCTCAAAGAATTCCTTGACCCTGTCCCTCACCCAGTCCTGGAACAGGAAAGCCAGAACTGCTGCTGCCAGCTCCAGCAGGAATATAAACATAATTGCTCCACAGAACTGTAAAAAAAGGTACAAGTTAGAAAACATCCATTCATTTTGAATGCATCCATAGTCCAACTACACCAGAAACAGACACAGAGAATTAGGTTAAAATTCTCAATCAGAACAAACAGCGTGAGAACACAGCCTGTTAAATAAGAATATAACGTAAGCCTATCCTCATGGGAGTTTATCTTTTTAATTTGGTCGCCTGAAATCAACAGTAAAATAAGCATCATACTACAGTCATTATGCACAACATGTGAAAATATCAATGAAAGAGAACCTGCAGAACTGGGCTAAAGTAGTTTTGATGTTACTCCTTGGAACATTTCCAGTTTTATAATGTTTTATCCAGCTTAACTGTTTTCAGATCTAAAGTGAAGCAGCAGCCTCAGTATACAAACAACCATTTAAGAGATTCCACATCGGTCACCAAAGTCCAAGTTTTGCCCATCAAACATTTAGAAGAAATATTTAAGTTTTTAAGGGATTTTGTTCTGTTAAGTCACTGTATCATCTCCTATAATAATTCCTGACTAAATACATTCCAGAACATACACAACATTAGATTCTGGTATATATACTATAACCACATGACTGTATAGCAGAATAGATGAAGAAGGGAAGAAACATCTTCCCCGAAAAATATATCCAGGTTTGAACCTACGCTGCTTTTAATGCATTACTCAGCACCTTGTCATAACTTCACCATATACATTATAACAAACCAAATTCTGTAAGTTACCCATCAGTCCCAGGTTTCACACATAATAACCCAGTCATATCATTATATTACTTACAAACTTCAGCAGGCAGATGTTTTCTCTCAGTGCTCCTACACAACCAGCAAATCCCAAAGTAAACATCACTATCCCCACCACTAAGACTAGCACCACCGGGTCCAGACCATGAAGACCAGTGACCTTTGTCAGATCAGACAATACACCCTGAAAGAGAAAAAATAGAAAAATAGGTGACCATTATAAGCATATTTTTCATTTAACATTCCTGGATGTCCATGATTTCCACAACTCCAAATGAATCAGTTGTAAACCCTTAGGAAAGTCTTGTAAAATGATTATTGACAATCCCTATTCTATTCATCCTAGCACAGGAAGTATTAATGCAACAATAAGTAAATGGAGTACAGTCTCCTAGGTTTATCTGCCAAACAACTTCCACAAGATGGTGCCAAAAGCTTAATACTATCACAGAATCATCATTTAGTTTCAAGAAAAAGAATAAATGCTTTATATTAATTTGGAACACACTAATCAGAATGGTATTCCAATTTTCAAGTCTTTAAAAAAAAATTAAGAATATTTTTTTCCAATCCTCATGTTTAGGTGACAGGAAGGGAGAGACATTCTATCTACAAAGTGAATTACAGCTGACACTTTAAGGGAGGGGAACAAAATCTTGTTTTTGCTTTCAATGGAAGCAGATTTTTCTTCTCAATAATTTGTTATAGCCCTTCTAGTCCTAGGAATACTCTCAGGAATGCTCTTCCAAAATCTTGCAAAAATACAGACGTACACTCTAAATATTTCCCTTTCACCACAGACAAAATTATGACACCAGAAGAAGTTATATACTCCCTATTAGACACTTGCAATTTGCCTAATTTAGCAGCAATATTTTTTGTTAACTATCCAGAAATACCACTTATCTTGAAAATAATTTATTACCTGTCTGCCTAGATCTTAGGACAGAATTTCCAAGTCTATGTAAATGTTACACTAGCACAGTGCCTTTACCATTTCTAGATTAGGTTTTAAAGAAACAGTTTATATACCAGCTACCATTAAAATTCCAAATAATACAAAGTTCTCCTGTAACGTGCAAGAACTAGATACAATACGCAGAAGACGGGACAAACTGCTGGAACTCTTAATGAGAGTAATTTGTAGGGGCATCCACACTGCCTTGCAACAGTCTGAGTGTTCATCATACACTCAGCAGCGCTACACAGACATTTTAATAAGGATGTACTTTCCCTTTAAAACAGAGAAATAACAAAAATCAACATAGTACAATGTCATATAATCGCATGTTTACTATATTTTTTTTTCCTTTATAAAGTATATTCTCAAACTATCTAAGTTTAATGTAAGAGAAAGATATCAGAGACACTTGTAAAGAAGCTCATATAAGAAGTCTAATTCTGTCAAGGGAATATAAATGCTCATCTTGCTACTCGGGTATTTGTGCTAGAGTTAAGTGCAAAAAATCTACATCCTAAGAGAGTACCTTGGAGAAAATCCATATTTAATCCATAAGTAAGCATTTAAGTGCTTACTTAAAAACATCTTTGAAACACAGCATTAGAAGAAAATGTGCACATGGAGAAACTTCATCAGCTGTTGAAAAGACACTGATTAACAGTACTACAGTAATACACAGGAGTTCATCTTCTTTCATAATGTGTTCCATACCAGATCTTGTTAGAGCTGTTAATTTGGGAACAGCAAGGCAACAGAAATTATTTTTTTTCTTTTTAATTCCTTCAGTTTTGGTAAAAGAAATTGAATTGTAGAATTCAGAATTGCTTTGCAATAGTTGGTGTCTAACAGCTGAAACAGCCTATTAAGAAGTGGTCGTAGAAAGCAATGACTTTTCTAGTTAGTGCCACCAGAGATATATTTCTATTCTTACAAACTTAAGACCTCACAGCCAGCTGTCAAACTTGGTCTATTGGATTAATCATGGTAGTTCCACCTAATGAAACCTTGACGCAGACCCCACAATCGAGGAAGTCATGCCAATTCACCGTCTTTGTAGAATCAATGCACTACAAAACCAAGCACTGTATGACCAGGATGTTGAAACTTTCACAAGTATTTCCAGTTATCTCCTTCCCACACCTAAACACTAAAGATTCTTTTTTTTTTTTGTTCAGACAATCTCACTTGCTCAAGCAACATCTTTTGGAAGAAAACTTCCTCTGATCAAAGCATGTTACGAAGAGTTGGCAGGAACTGGGCTCAGATGTTGCTGGTTCACAAACAGTTTCTTCATATTCACATTTGATGTTTACAACATTCTCTTTTAGAAAGAAGGTTGTGGGGATTTTTGTCTAACAAAAGATGTTAAGTGAAAAATCCTAAAGAATGTAAACAAGAGAATCAATTCAAGGGACTATCTCATTCTACCATACTCATTTAAGGATGCTCCTGCCCGTGCCATCTGCAAGATGGTAAAAGCTCTTTGAAGCTGCCCTTTACAACAGCATCTAGACTTCCTGCAGGTATACAGAAACCAAGTCTGATACCTGAAGTCAGTGTCAGAAGTCCAAGAATAAAAATCAGCCTTTAAATCTTCCTTTCAGTCACTTAGAACAGCGAATTAAGAGTTCAGCTGTAAACACTTAAATGGTTTTTTACTTTCTTTTTATGTTTGTAAGCATTATGACACCATCTCAACTGAAGTGTGTTGGCAACAGAGGAAAAACATGGATTGTCCTTAAAAAAATTTTTCTAATACAGCTCATTAACAAACACCAAAACAATTACTGTTTTGAGAAACACTAGTACAGAAATTACAAAATAAATCTGACAAGGACAAATTCGATTTCTTAACTTGAAGTTCTGTAGACTAGATGTCGATTATCACAGTGCCACTGATTATAACATGAGTTACATGCACATAGACAGTTTACATACCTTTGTGTACAAACACAAAGATCGATCAGCAAACTAAAGAATAAATACACTTAATCATGCAGTAAGTTAAGAGTGGAAGACACCTGCCTGACACAAGGGAGCCCAAAACTGGACATAATAGTCCAGATGCAGCCTCAAGAGCTATTAATATTGCTGGAAGAAACCCTTCCCTCAACCACTGGCCTCACTATAGCCCAGCATGCTTTAGCCTGGAAATGAAGGCACACCTGACAGTCAACTTCCTGATAAACAGGAGCTCAAGGATTTTCCTTACAAAGCTGTTTTCTAGGCAGTCAACTCCCAGCCCATACTGATGCCTGAGGTAGCTTCATCTCAGGCACAGAATTTTGTATTTACTTGCCTTTTTTTTTTAAAAAAAAAAGTTTCATAAGGTTCCCGTCAACCCACTTCTCTGTGTTATTGAAGTGCCTCTAAATAACAATCTTGTTTTCAAGTAGACTGACCGCTCCCCCTCTCTACCTCTCCATTTGTTCCAGTAAGTTCATGGCTAATAACAAAGTTAGGCTGACTAGCCTTTAGTTTCCCAGATTTTCCTTTCTGTCTGTCTTGAAATGGTTTTAACAAAAAAAAAAAAAGTTTTCCAGATGAGAGGGTTCAGTGTTATTCACCTTGCTTCTAATAGTAGTTTATTATAATACACTTTCTCTTAGTGATTTTTGTAGTAGAACTTGGGTGACAGATATTAGATCTATCCAGTTTTTATCGTATAGACTTAAAATTTTATGCAATTTAACTTTCACGCGACTGTTCAGAATAACAAAACTCAGTTATAATAAGGACAGGCCAATTAGATACACTAAAGAGACTGGATTTGACTAAAAGAGGGAATGCAAAACAGGACAGACAACACTTGCACCAGTGTTCTCACTTTGATTCTTCAGCAGTCTTTTTTTTCTAGCTATAAATCATGTGTGTCTTTCAGCTGATAATATATCAATCTAAAGTGTAGTCCTAGCGGAAAAAGAAAAAGATGAGGAAAAAAAAGCAACAAAGTTGAAGGGACCCAGTGTTCTCCGTATGTTGCACTAAGAGACAGGATGTTCAGAACTCTTCCACCACCTGCAGTTTATCTTTGGGTTTATCACTGCAGCACAGCTTCTGAAATGTTTTTCCTCTTACTTCCCATCTATTGTTCACCAAGATGTTTATCTGTAAACAGACAGATCCATACAGGCACTATGGATGAATAATGGTACTAGTATTAAAGACTGCCCACACAGCACAGAACAACAGACATGAAAAATAATGTGCAGGTTTCATGAGCCATTCAAAATTTCAAAACCACAGGAAAAGCTTTGAAGCACTTATTTGCAAGACAGGACACAGAACAGAAAAAGTCCAGGCATAATTTAAGAAATCAAAACACAAAGAGCCTGGTTTTGCCATTTAGTAAATTCAGTGTACCATAAAATCCATTTGGCAAGTGGTGGTTATGAGCTAGTTACTTCCAACCACACAGTTCTTACATGCTTTTTTACAGAACAGAGGATAATCTGTGAACATGACAGAATACAAATTCAAAACAAGTTTAACACCATTCCAAAAGGGTTGGAAAGAAAATCATTTTGTAACAACAGAACAGGAGGCAAAATGTGTTTGTGTGTGGAGGTAGCTTACTGTATGTCAATGGTATCACTAATCTAGTTATGAGAATGCATGCATGGATGTAGGGAGTGGGGATAAGGAGATTAAATACCTCAGCATGAAGATTATCATAAAACTTTCACTTTCAAGAAGTGGAAGAATACTAGAACCTCTCTGTATGTGGGTAGCTGCTGTGTATGTGCACTCTGACTACAGAAATGTTACACTATGATGGTAATTAAAGTATTCCTACTCAGCAGCACAACTGAAGAGCAAGGGCACCTGACTTCCACTGTTAATTATGATGCAGATCAGTTAATCTGCTAGTCCATGTCACTTTTTCCTACTGTGTGCAGTAATACCGAAGCCACACTTACATTCATAACAAGGGGGTGAACCATTCATTCCCATACCTATATCATCTCTTCTCTTGTAAGACATGAACTCTTGTAGGTACACGCCTGCACAAACTTTCTCTGATGGGGGAGGTTACTCACTGAAAGAAATCTTTGACAAAAACCAGCTAGATTGTGTTCCCCAGTTTTATTCCTCTACCTGGGGACACAATTACTTAAGAAACTCCATGGGGAGTGAAATGGAAGACAGCAGATGGTCTGAAGACTGGAATCCTTCAGAAAGATCCCAAAGATGCATAGATTTGGGGGCTTTTTTAATTATAAAATGATACCTTTTACATTCCTCCCAAACACTTCTTGTCTTTAATAAAAAGAGGTGGACAGATAAGTGTTTCTTATAAAATACACTTTCAAAAGACAACCAGTTCATAAAGACTATTCAAGAAGATTAAATTCTCCCTAGCAACCTGTTATGACAAGTTGAAAAAAAGGTCTAAACTTCAATGGCCACAGTTTAACACCTGATCAAGGACAAGAATGAAACTCCAACTAAACTCAGGTTATATCATTTGAATGCGGGCTTGAGCTCAGATGCTACATTTAACCTTTGCTGCATCCTGAGGAAGTAGTTTTACTGGGGCAGGAGAAGCGGCAGCCACCAAACAAAGTAAGATCAGACATTTTTACCCTTACCTTTTCACTCCATGCCCACAGACCAGCTGCAAGGAAGGCCACCCCAGCTAGCTAAAACAAAAAGAAAAAGAAAAGGTATTAGATATACTAACTGACAAATCCTCAAATAGTTAGTCAGGAGCACTATTGCTCAAGTAATACAAATATTGTCTGTGATCTCACACAATAGTCATAGGACATTCCTCTCAATGAGTCAATCTCTTGCAAAAAGATTTACAGCACTTTTATTCCATAGCATTCTTGCATTTTAGAAACTACTTTTTAAAAATATTTCCATTATTCATGATCACTCAAGAAGCACCACAGAGTACTAAATTAGTAATTCCACATAATAGCATGCGAGTGGGAGTTATCCTTGTCCCAATGACATTCTCTAAACCTTTTGTCTATACATTAATGAAGATTTCAGAATATTTAATACATTTTGAGGTTATTCCCTATTTAGTCATTTTACAGTACCACCCCCAAGACAGAAACCACATGCTTGACACTTCATAACTTCTCGGTGTCAAGGCTCATTACAGTAGCCTCGTCTCTAATTAGATACAATTCATCTTCTGAATCCTTACCTTGTTTTAAGCCCTTTTGAATTAAGCTGATGTAATGGTCCATCTGCTTACTTCCAAAAAGCAACAAATCTAATTGACAACATACAAACCCTACACCAATTCATATGTTTGTATAATAAATAATTGTGAATTATATTCATCCAAATAAAGCAAGAGATCCTTGTCTCTCTAAGAGCTCTCTAAAAGACCTCTCTGTCTTTTATTCCCTTCCTCCGTTCTCAGACAGTTTATCTTTAACATCCAATTTCAATAATCAAACTAAAATAGCTTCTCTACAAACTGAGGGCAGCTTCCCCTCATTACTTAAAATGGTATTCTAGCCTGCTGTGTCCATGTAACCTTAAAGACAGTGAAGTGCTGGAGCATGTCCAAAGAGCAACAAAGCTGGTGAGGGGTCTAGAGCACAAGCTCTGTGAGGAGAGGCTGAGGGAACTGGGGTTATTCAACCTGGAACAAAGGAGGTTGAGGGGAGACCTTACTGTTTTCTACAACTACCTGACAGGAGGCTGTAATGAGGTGGGGGAGTTGGTCTCTTCTCCCAAGAAACAGGAGATAAGACAAGAGGAAATGGTCTCAACTTGCGTCAGGGGAGGTTTAGATTAGGTACTAGGGTTGTTAAGCACTGGAACAGGCTGCCCATGGAAGTGGTTGAGTCACCATCCCCCAAGGTATTTAAACAAATGCATAGATGTGGCACTTGGGGCATGGTTCAGTGGTGGACCTGGCAGTGTTACAGTTACGTTTCGTCTTGATGACCTTAAAAGGTCTTTTCCAACCTAAATGCTTCTATGATTCCATATAAACGACTTAGGTTACTTTTCCCCCAAGCTTTCTAAACACTGACTAGTGAGTTCCAACAACTGAGAATACACCTTGAAAAAGGGACCCTTTCTAGGAAGTGCAGCACCTCCCATGAACTAAACAAGAGTTACAGGCAATTCCCCACAGCACAGGCAACAAGCACAAATGGAACCCTGCTCCACAAGAAAATACATATGGAGGTTTTAAGTACTGCTGACCTACACTGCCTGCTGTCCCTAAAGTGCACTCAGGGCAAATGAAGTTGTTCTGGGTTTACTCTGCTGGGGGGAGCAGAGGAAAGGAAAACCAAAAAGGGCTGCAAGTGTCATTCATGTAATTTCATAAAAATTACGTTCTACGCTTCTGTCTATGCATGAAGCATTATATGCCATATTTTAGGACTTAAGTACACAGATTAACCAATAAAATCCACTACTGAGTGGACTGAGTTAAAACTGGGCAAAGCAGTGCTAAAAAGATTAAGCTTCCAGATTTAATAAGCAACAGCACAATGACTACTCACCTCACTCTGAATAACCTAAATACATTTAAAGTGACTTTAAACTTAAAAAAAATCTATTAAAATCACATGGATATAAACAGAGTATTGACCCATACTACCCTTAAATCTTAACTCAGTGTTTTTCCAGGTGAAAAAGCAAAATAGAAAACAAAATAATCAAAGATGCATGTCACTAAGTTACACAGTGCACCGAAACACTGCACACTTCACCCTATCTCATTCAAAATGCTCCAGGAATGCTGAGACAGGTGAAGATATCTGGTATAATTTGCAGTTAATCAAGGTAAGTTACACAGTAGACACAGCAGGATCTTTGGGGAACTTTTCTAAAGAAATGAGGAGGGCTAAGAATTGGGAAGATACACATCTTCCACACTCTATATACAAACTAATGTTAGTATAACACTAACACTGTGCTACTGGGTGTTAAATAGGGTGTCAACTCCAGACTGGCTGCCTTGCATTATAATTATAGTCTTAATTTGTAACATATTCTTGATTAAGTAGATTTTCCACTAGTATGCTTCATTTTCACCTCTGAACACAAACACTCCTCTAATGTTTTTATGAGCTGTTCAGTTTCACAACACTACACTATTTTTGCAAAGTTATTTCCATGAGCACCTATAAACAAACTATCTACAAGTAAAGCAGTTTATCAGCAGAAAAATAAACTTAGTCTCATAGAACCAACGTGGATAAATCTAAAACTTAATTCAGCTAAGACACAAATGACTTGTAATTCGCACTAGAAGCAGCCAAACCACACACACTAGGTTTCTTCAGAAAAAAAAAACAGTAAAGTATGATGTGCTTGAAGAAACAAAGCGATCAGCCACGCATTTACAGGCGCAATTACCAAGACAACCAATTTGCAAGGAAGCACAATGATAGTATTTGAAGTAAGGAAACCTCATTCGTTAAATAACTATGTGCAAGATACTTCAAAGTATCTCATTGAAAACTATTGTAAAACACACCATGGTGATAAACCACCTCAAGAGTTAGCATGACTGAGCATACCCAATACAGAGTTCTAAAGAGAATTAGCACCAGGAAAATACCCTCTCTCTTCACCATTCTTGCACAAAGGCATTCAAGTGACTGGTATCTGTCATGGGTATATTGACCAGCAAACTGATCCAGTCTAAGCTGAAAAAAAAGTTTTAACCTTTATCAGCGCACTGAAGGGCCACGTGAACGGGAGAGCAGGCAGCTGAGAAATAGTGATGATAACCAAAATTATTCCCAAAGGGAGAGTGAGCAAGCCAGCTTTTTCAAAAACAAGGCATTTTGAAATTTGCCTTTCACCAGAATCCAGATGATGTGTAAGCAAGAACAAACTGGACTACCCATCTCACTTCTATGCCAGAGAGTTATTTAAGCCACATACTACATGAAAGGTTAGATGGAAATAAACACAAAGCAGCTCAATTGTACCCCTTTGAACAGGAAACTAAAACTAGCAACCAGTATTTGGTAATTTCCTGCTTTTGAACTGAAATACCTACATTATTAACATACTGCATCAAGTTGTAAGCTCTGCTCAGACACACGCTACTGACGTCAACCCACAGACACCATGCACAAGACCACTTGTAGCTTAAGCATTACCTGTTCCCAACCACACTTTGAGATTCTTTCACTATGCCTTTTTTAGACTTTTTTTTTTTTAGATTTTTTTTTTTTTTAGATTTGCCCTTCTAAATGAGAAAACGTCTAATTTGCTTCTCAAATCTAGGCTGCAGCTAAACATAATTCTTGCAAGACAACTCTTGCACAAAAACCGATTGTGGGTCAGCCTGCCTCAAGGTCTGATTACAAGCAGTGGGAATGCATTCCTAACCTCCTGTTTTTGTAAGCACAAAACGTTACTCAGAGAGAACAATTTTCACACCCGCTGGACAATCCTATTTTCCCTCATAGCTCCACCCATGCTGGAGCAATCAGCAGCCTACAGTCCTTCCTTCCTACTCTTGTCTCTTCCCAGACTTTTCCTCTCAGGGTCAGGAAACCACCTGGTGGTGGGTTCTTTCCCCTTCCTGGCACAGCCCTGCTATTTCATATGTTCCTAAAAAACAACATACATTACAAAAGCCAAGATAATCTTATGCTAGCTTGGGTCTTCTTTTACTTTTCAAAAATGAGCTCAGAATTCTTTTCCAGGGCTTAAGAGAATTTTTGCCCTTCATCATCCTAGTCAGGGCAAAAATGCCACATCTCCTATTGCATGAGTAAAAAGTTCTGGGTTTTTTTTCCTCCAAAAACCCTTGAGAGCCACACATAAAGCTGCAGAGCATTGGAAGAGAAATCAAACTATTTTACCCTCTCTCCTCTCAATTCATCTAAGAGACAGAAACCTAAAAGGCTTTGGCAGAGAACACGTGCAACCCTTCATTTCACTGAAACAACTATGTCATAAAATCACAGAATGGTTCTATGCACCCAAGACGGGGCACCCCTGCACTCCCTCCGGGGTCAGTTGTCCACCCCCTGCCTGTTCCTCCACTGGGGCTTTTCACAGGACTCACCCCATTGAAAAACAACTCAGAAAAGAAAGATGATCTTCACCTTATACTACTGCAGTCTTTTAATTTCATTATGACAAATGAAGATATTTGGAGAAAAGAAAAAAGAAAGTTTTAAAATTCAAAAGGAGGTCCAGTCTTGCTATAATCCGTTAATTTCACTTAAACTTCTCAGCGCTCCCTGCAGGGCTATCTTAACAGGTGCAATACTGCCTCATTAAAACAAGCGTACTTTGAGAAGTTAAATCTTATTAGTATGCCTCAAAAGCAAGAAGAAAATAAAGTAATCCCACATTAAAAAGCCATGAAAGACAGAGACTTTCTATGACCTCTGTTCCCTTTCTTAAAAGGGAAAGCCAAGTAGAAAAGAGAAACGATTTTGCTAGCCAGTCCTATACAACCAACTTGAAGTCAGCAGAACTGAACCTTCCATTGCCAAGTTGTCCATCTCAGAAAAAAGACAAACTGTCTTCCAAAGATAGATTTACAGATTTCTAATGGACAATTAAACCATGAGCTTGCCATTATCAACATATTCTTATTTTTCTTCTGAATTCAATATTTCGTTCCATACCAATCTGTGAAACGTGACACAAACTGAAGAAAAATAACTAACCGCTAAAAAGTTTAAATATTCTGTAAACTATGAAGTCACCATACGCTGTAATTTAAAAGCTTATACAGTCACTGACATTATCTTTAGGGTTACACTGGGGAAGTCAACACGCATCTTTAGTAAGCATTACAGAAAAACAAATGCAACTCCTTATTTATATGCAAATTACTCTGCTTGTGAATAAACTGTGTCCTGAGTTGAGACACAGGTGAACTAACATAAATACTCCCAGCAAGGGCTTAAATGGGCAAAAGGCTGCCTGCACACTTATCTACATATCCTCCCTCATACCCATTACAGCGGCCACCCTAAGCAACACAAACACAAAACAAGCTCCCACAAACACCTGCCCTGCAAGCCAAGAGAAGTGAATCTAGACTAACATTTCCATCTTAAATACTGCTTTTTTGAGTCATGGCTACATTTCCCTTCTGGTTATCCCCAGGTCAGCCTGATTATAATTCCTCAGCAGAAGCCTCAGACCATCCACTAAGCAAGCTACCGAGCCTAATAACACCTGTTCAGAAAATCAATTCCTCCAGTCAAAAGGTCAGCTGAAACATACCAGCTGCTTTTCAAGTTCTCAATTTTTCTGCATCTCTTCTTTTAAAAAAAATAAATCTTTAAGGAAAGGAAAATCCTTGGATCTTCATCATCAATTTCAAGAGAATACAGTAAAAAAAAAGAAATTTGAAAAAAGTTATAGCTAATGACTCTGCACGGAAACAAATTAAAAAAAAAAAAACGGAAAATAAAGAGAGAAAATTATTCCTGTAAAAAAGCAGAGGCAAATTCTAGATAGACTTCCCAGGAAAGAAAATAATTCAATTTTGCAAAGACAGTAACAGATCCAACTTCATGAGATACTCACTAGAAAGAAAGCAGAGGTCTAGAAAAATCCTAATATATTAATGAACAAAAGGCTATAATTTCTCACATATCTTACACACTATCTGCTGCAGAACATCCACTCACTTTCAAAGTGGTTTCTCTGAAAACCAGAGCAACTTAACAAATATTACTTCTCATTGCACAACACTCCACTACATGGTACATGGGTACTATACAGAAGAGAAATAGCTACAGAGCCAGTGGCCCTTGAGCACATGCTTTTTGATTCATGAGGCCACGATAGGAATCCTAAGTTATCAAAAAAAAAGTAATCTCTAAAGAACATTGGCCACATTCTTACCATAGAGCAAATTAACTCTTACCGGAAAAAAGTCTCTACAGAAGCCACACACTTCTGTCCTGGTACCCACAGAAGGATAAACTCCCCTGTGGCTTAATGCTACAGTGTCATGTTGAAGCATTGCTCTAGTAAAGACGTGGTGGTGGTGACAGTAGCAAAAAGTTCAACAGCAATACTCAGACATCACAGTTTCAGTATTACTTGGTCTTCAAATATTTTTATTGCACTCAAGTCAGCAGAAAATTGATGAGTAAGAAGCTCACAAGACTCTCAGCTCTTCTCTTCAAGCAGTGATTTCCTACCCTACAGGTCTTGCTTTCAACAGAAACTTGGGCTAGGTGACCCCCAGAAATTCCATCAAACCTAGATATCCTATGATTCTAACAACATTAGCTCAGAGTTTTGCCCATCATACACGGAGCTTTCACAAAAGAGGTTATTTTCTGCCTTAAATACCGCCAAAGCAGCCAAGATGTGCAGAAATGCCAACCTAGTATAGCAGAAGTTTACGTGAGTTAGTCAAGCAAAATACCAAGTCATTATGGATAAACATGAAAAAGATTCTTCAGCTTTCAATTTACGTTCAGATAATAAACCCCTTATTTTACTGAAGTTAAATACAGATTTGTGCAACACTTCCATATATTAAGTCATAGGTAGTAGAAAACTGACATGGTTTAAGGAATCACAGTAAACAAACAGAATAAATATAACCTTCTCTAACAAGACTACTGATCTCAGACAAGTCAGAATCAGGAGAGTCAATCCGTACCCTTAACTTACACAAGTTGTTTTAGCTACACACCATACTTCCATTCTTTCTGTCCGATCTTTTTGGCTTTGAAAAGAAGTCTAAATATCTTTAGAAATAGCTATCCATACTAAGAAATATTTCAACTCTGAATCGGAACTTAATCCAAGCTTCTAGCACCAGGTAAGTCACTATATCGAAACTTCTCCGTGACTACCCATGCCTTTCCAAGACTGCAGTTTCCATGCCTTCAGATGTGAACTCCCAACATTCGACCCACAAGTTCTGAAAAGAACCGTCAAGTTTATCTAAACCTGCATCCTTATCTACATCTCTCCCTCACAGACACATTAACTATTTCTAATGCAATTCTATACACCAAGCTGTGAACTGCCTTCTTTTCCAAGGTAACTGGGTACTTCAGTGATCTTGACCATTATACACTTCTAGAACCAACATCCCTATTTTTGCACCCTTTTCACATTCACAACTCTAAACATTATAAGCAGATTAGTCCCTAGCTAAGTATTTCAAGCCAATATCAGACAATTTTGCTGCCCACAGAGCATGACACTTAAGATCTCAACTATGTTGTAATGCCAGCTATTGACAAATCTCCAGAGCAGTTCCTTTCTTCTCTTCTGCGTAGAGTATTTACAGCTACACCACCTCAACACAGAGATCAAAGATGAACTGAAAGGAGATATTAGAAGAGACTTCTCTTAACAGGGAAGCAACTCAACATAACAAAGTGCATTGGAGAAAGAGAGTTTTAGCCTCTGCCCACACACAACCAGCATCTAATGTCTTCATCATTCAAAAGACAAAGGCCTTGTCAGCAACAGCAGAGACCACACTGCTTTCTTTTGACATACTTCAAGCAGATCTTTCCTTTTTCCATTACAAAAAACATCCAAACAAACATGAAAACCAGTTTTATATGCTTCACTCCTTTATCTTTACTCAGAAGTTAAGACAGGAGGAAGGGATAAGGAAAGGAAAGATTGTGAGGGATCATTATCAATAATAATTACTTTCTCACATGGGATAGGCTTCTTCAATTCCCAAACACCCATACCATACATCAACTTCCTGCTTTCAGGTAAATATTTCAGCCTATTCTCCTGAGGAAACATGGGAGCAATTAATAAAACTGAGGTATGCCTAACCTATTTCAGTCTCCGCATTTTGTACTCACCCAGAAGACAATGTTGTAGCTGAAGAGGAGGTATTTGTACCAACAGCTGACTTCTGCATTAGAGTATCGGTAATAGTGCATCTTCTATAGCGCAGCGTCTACACAGAGAAGAAACAATGAGAAGAATTAGGCAGTGAAAGATTTTAAAAATAAAGAATTTTCTTCCATATCTCTTTTGCTCTGTATAGGAAGGGACTGCAGTAACCTGTAATGTGCCAGAAGTATGTTCAAAGTCAGCTCAGAAACTTCTGCTGACCCTTAACCCCCTCTAAGTATTTGTTGCTTAATAATCCTATCTTCTTTAAGCAACAGGGAGGTACACCCAAAAAGGAAACTAGCTACACAGTTAGCCTAGGAAGATTTGCATCAGCAAGTTGAATTCATCTGCTTTCTCACTCCTTCAAAATCATTTTACTGAGACAAGCAGTTGCTTGGATTTACACAGAAGTCTAAACATTCACCTTGTGGTTTGCACATCCAACAACCCAGCTAGAAGTGGCTGCCTGGAATACAACAAGCAGTTTTACTCTATCTTTTCCATACTTCAATGTTTCTTTACCAAATCAGTCCCCCATAAGACGTTTTGTTCTCAAAAACAAAAGCCTCCTCATAAAACAGCTGACTTGCTCTGCAGAGTTCGGTTTTCTGGCTTCCTTACGTACACTTCCTTACGTACTAGTTCAACTGAAACTATTGCTCAAATATTGCAGAGAGCCACAGCTTTTCAGAATATCATAACTAAAACACCTCTGCAGAAATACCATGCATAGGAAAAAAAAAAACAGAGAACAAGCTGTTAAATTGCGAGCTGAAGCAGGGAAGACAAAGCACCCCCACAGTCCCCACATTCTACAGAACTGACCACACGAGCGCTGCCTACAACAGACAAGAGGCAGTTCCACATTTCAACCCTCCTCTTGCCTGAGGTAAACATCTTCCCATAAGCTGTTGGTAAAAAGCTTGCAAAAAGGAAGCAAGCACAGAATTTTCAAACACCTTATAACCTAGACAGGCTTGAGAGGTGGGCCTGTGCAAACCTTGTGAAGTTCAACAAGGCCAAGTGAAATGTCCTACATGAGAGCTGAAGCAATCCCAAACACAAATACAGGCTAGATAGAGAACGGGTTGACAGCAGACTGGAGGACTTGAGGATGGTAGATAAGTTCAACGTGAGCCAGCAATATGTGCTTGGAGCCCAGAAAGCCAACTGTATCCTGGGGATCAAAAGAAGTACGGCCAGCAGGTCAAGAAAGGTGGTTCTGCCCCTCTACTCTGCTCTCATGAGACCCCACCTGGAGTACTGCATCCAGCTCTGAGGCCCCCAACATAAGAAAGACATGGACATGTCAAAGCAAGTCCAGAGGAGGGCCATGAAAACGATTAGAGAACTGGAGCACCTCTTGCATGAAGAGACAGAGTTGGGATTGTTCAACCTAGAGAAGAGAAGGCTCCGCGGAGGCCTTATAGCAGCCTTCGATTAGATATTAGGAAGATACAGGAAAGGGGAGATACTCTGTCATGGGGTAGAGCAATGGGATGAAGAGTAACGGTTTATAAACTGAAAAAGGAGAGATTTAGATTAGATATTAGGAAGAAATTATTTACTGTGGGGGTGGTGAGACACTGGAACAGGTTGCCCAGGGAAGCTGTGCCTGCCCCATCCCTGGAGGTATTCAAGGCCAGGTTGGATGGGGCTTTGAGTCATTTGATCTAGTGGGAGGTGTCCCTGCCCACGGCAGGGGGGTTGGAACTCCATGATCTTTAAGGTCCCTTCCAACCCAAACCATTCTATGATTCTGTAAGACCGCAAGATTTGTGGACAGATAATAATTTCTGCCTTTTTCAAGCTAAGATGGCTTGAACGTACCTAAGAGAAATTTTCAGATCCTAATGAAAGTTGGTAGGTATTATACAAGTCTTACTGATCCACCTGACATGAAGTAGATTAATTTGCATATAATAAAGCCTGACATCACCTAAGTAGCCTTCACATATATGGTACCTATGCAGATTGCTTAAAATACATGACCCACAGATGACTCCAGATTCATGCATCTGGACAGAAACAGTAGCAACAGAAAAATCATTAAAAGAAGGAATTACTCTTCCTGATTCCATCCCAGATGGAGTACAAATGAGTTAAGTCATAACCAAAACGTTTTTTTCCTCAACAGCCCCAAGTGAAGTGACTGAACACACAGAATTACTTACTTAACCAGTTTCATAGAAATGGCAGAGCCTAAATAAGGACTGAAGGGCACATTGGGCAGTCTTACCAAAACAATACCCGCAAAATTTGTCAGGCTATAAAGTAGCTTTCACCATCAACATCTGAGTTTGATATTTCCACAGTTCAGATGCCTATTTCCATACAGTTTTAATCAGATACTAGCAACAAGATTTTTTTGCCTTCCAATGACTCATCTTACAACTAAGTTCTAACGCTCAGACAGTTAATTTGTATCAAAACCAATTAATCTTTGTTAAAAGAGAGAAAATTGTACTTTATGACAGTACAGGCAGCAACTAGAAAGGATTTTCCTAGATGTGACTCAGTCATATATATATATAGCTGAGTTTTGCAATATACATCCCTAAGATGCAGACAGTGTTCTTTCCTCATGGTGTTTCAGCTGTACCTACTGACCTTTTCAACCCACGCAGCTTCACAAACATTTAGGGATATTACTATTATGAGATGTAGTGAAGAAAACCTGCTTTAACACCAGTCTCCTGACATGCTTTTCTAAACCTGCAGCTGAGAGAATACAAGAGAAGGAACAAATGCCTGGTTTTCCCCAAGTTCTTCATTTCAGTCTCTAGTTCCAAATAGCAGTTTATATTTCAAGAGTCAATAATCACACACTTGTCCTAGACAGTAGGTCTGATGGGTCTGGGGAAGAGAGGAAAGAGGGGACACTAGGAAACAACAGAAGAACCCCACTAGTCTGAGCAGAGTCCAAGACTCTAGTCATATCAGTGTAAGCCTGTATTACAATACACTGGCTGCCAGTGCAAACATTCTCTGGATGCAGGTACACTGAGGCCTCCATCACCATCCTGCCTCCCACCCTGCAAAAAAAAAAAAAAAAAAAAAAAAAAAAAAAAAAAAAAAAAAAAATCAGGATCCTGGACAAAAACAGTAGTGGCAACAGATGCACATACTAGTAACAAGAAACACTGCTTTTGCTGCTGCATCCGCTACAAAAGAGGCAGCCGGTGGCATTTAGCTACGACATGATTAAATTCCGTAAGAATTAGGTTCTACATGACAAAGTTTTAAAATATAATCTGAGACAGAAAGGCAAGCAAAACTTTTCAGGACCTAAAACCCAAACATAGTCTGAAGTCTTAGCTTTCGTTAGGTTGCCCTCTCTGGCATTTGGGCCTTACATCCAACTCTTCAAGAGCCAGCTTCAATGAAACTATTCACAGGAATAAGAGCATCAAAAGTACCCTTACTGATAAGCACCATTCCCCACTACATCATTGCTTTACTACCCGCTTGTAAGACATTTCTCCTCACTTCCCTGTAGAACTGGCAAGATACCCCAATCAATATCAATGACAGGATCTTCATAGAATGGAAAAGCAAGATGCTTTTTTATATACACTGGTTTGTTTTGAATTTTTTTTTAATGCTCTCAAGTGACAGGCAGTACTGGTTCCTTGTTGCAGGAAGCTGTCTTATAAGAGCACACGGTTCCACAGACATGTTGCCTTCTGAAACACCTGCCTATAACTAAAAGCAGATTTGACTTACTCTCTTTACTGATTCTCATCAGGAGTCTTTTGGCTCTTCTTGACAGACCACCAAACAGAACTGTATTATCACTATTGGTATGGAAGTGACATTCTGACATCATAAATCTGAAGTGCAAGTGTGTGCGTCTACCCTAACCCTATGAATAAACAGACCAGGAATCCACTCAAGGCCACAGAGTCCTCTTCCCCATGTTTATACTAAAAGCAACCATATTTCCTAACGCAAGAGGCATATGTTACCAGTCTAGAGATCTGCTACATCAGTATTTCATTTAATCTACATCACAGGCTACATAACTATGGTTAGGCAATACTACAAAACACTTGGAAGATTAAAGTAGTATGTGGGCAGCACAGACTAGTAACTTTCTCTACTGTGTTTGAGACACAGCAAGTTGCATTATGTCAGTTGACAGTTATCACCCACTCACAACAAAGGGAACCTCTAAAAATCACATACAGAGAGCACTGATGCTTTGGTAGAGTATATAATTTCGTCTTGGTATTTACAGCTTTAGTGAGGGGGGAAAAAAATGTAGTTGTTTATCAAGAGGCTACTGCCATTTATTTCCAAAGTGCTTCTACACCCACAGATTCCACTCTTACCTTCAAAATAGCACATAAGTGATACTCAGTCTACAGTTTTTAACACTTATAAAATAGAAGCTGTGGTGTATTAGACAATCTAATTTGGAAATGCAGGGAAATCCTCACAGATAAAATATTAAATCTAGAAAAAGAGTAACTGGAACACTAATGTATGTCTCTAGATCTAGGTCACAAATTCTCTTCTCAGGAGGCATCAAGGTTACATGGGAGACCTAAGTCACACTGAAGTTTCAGGTTCAGCTAGTACTGCCACCATATGAAGTTCTGATCCCCTCCCCTGCCCCCTCATAAAATCCACAACCACTAATCATCCTACTCAGTGGAGCAAACAAATCATACAGCAAATCTTCAAATCAATCCTGTGATGTACCACATGCCAAGAAGAAAACAGTTTTAAGCCTTCCCATTTGCCTCCCCAGAGCTCAGACAAATGCCAGTGTGGGTGCAGTCAGGAGGTAGGAGGAGAACAAGGACGGGAGGCCAGCAGCAGCACTAGCTTATACATGCTCACTGAAACACAGCACCCCTGCAACGCCAGCCTACACCAGCACCACAAGCTACACTACACTTGCAGCTAACGCACTCAAATGGATTAAGCTGGAGAACAGGGACAGAACTGAGGGAAGAGAAAACAAGGAAAAAAGAATTCATGTTGAAAGCTGTTGGCTACTCCTCCCATCATTCATCAATAAAGCATCAAGTCTATATGAAGCTGGTGAAGCAAATCAACAAAGTCAAAAGAAGAATGCACTGAGGAGCAAGAATTTTTAAAATACAGCAAAAGACGTGCTTTAGCATATTGCTTGTTTTGATAACGACTACTTAATTCCGCTACTCCATCAACACCAAACCTGTATGAGAAAGCGTAAATTCATTCAAAACATGGTGCCATTAAAAATAATTATCATATTCTTTGGAGGTGCTCAATCAATACAGGGTTTTTTTGTGAAGTCAAAAGACATCCCTGACCAGAGATAGTTCAGAGGTTTTTCTTAAGACATTCTGAAAATGGAGCAACTGAGAGGCACCTACATGTTGCTCTTTCCACATCCCAGAGAGAAACCGACCACCAAGGGAGTCTTAAATGTTCAGTATAACATCCAGGTGCTGGGCATCAAATCTTCACATGTAAGGACTGAGCTGGTGCAACACAAAGATGAGGAAAACTGACAGGCTTTGGAGCTCTTACAGTCCGCTTTGATCCTGGAAGAGATAGTAGCCCTGTGGATGACTCAGGAGCTCCCTGCAAGCATGTATCATCTTTGTTTCTCATAGTTTTGTCTTCAAGGAATTCTGATTGGGGCATCAAAAAGCAAATCAAGCTTCTCTAAAGGACTACAACTATAGCATATTTACTTCTGCTGCAGTCCAGAAGAGCAGAGAAATATTTGCTCATTCTTAAAGAAAACCTAAGAATTATTCAACAAAAGGGTATTTTTAACCTGAATGACTCATGAGGCAAGACAGCTATTACTAATTAGTTATCCCTGTTTTACTAGGAAAATACTGGTAGGTAACAGATCTCTGAACTCAGTGGAAAACATGACCAAAGCCAAACAGATTTTTTTTATGGTTTCATCTTTTGGGGTTCTTATTTCTGTGGCATGTTGAATACTCAAAGTTCTCAAAGCATTTGAAGAATATTTCAGGCACAAGTTGCTCCAATACAAACTCTGCAAAACAATCCCCTATGCACGGGAAGGGTTTCCGGTTTCAGTGACCAGGCTTTATTCACTACAGCACAAATAGTAACTTAGGAAAACACAACAGTGCTCCCAAACCCCAAACAAGGAAGCGGCGTTTCAGAAGAGCTCCACTTAATTTTTAAGGAGAACTCGCACTAAAGTTACGTATGTGCCTTTGGCCAAGCCACTACTTCTATGTGGATGAGTTGCACCTGAAATACCTTGTAAAAGTACTCTCACCTTAGACTAACATTCAGAATGCAGATACCTTAAAGTCTGAAAAATAATCTACACTGGCATCAAGAAGCATCTTCTGTTACCCTACTCTGAACTGCCACCTCGACTAACGTGCCCAATATTTCGGCATAAAGGCTCTACTACACTGCACAACTCAAATTAAAGAAGCTACTCAATCTATCACTCGTGGGATAGTTTAAGAAATTAAGTGGAGCTGAAAATAACAGAAATACACTAAAGGAAGACTTGAGAAGACAAATGGAATTAAAGATCACTCCTATGGCATTTAAAAAAGCAGCGACAGAGGACAATAGCTGTTGTAACACTTACACATTTCACCATTCGCCACATAGAAACTACCAACCAAAAAATATAGATGGCCCTGCTTTCACATGGTAAAGTCTTTATTCCCAGTTAGCTATAAAAGCTACCAGTAATGCCAAAAAAAAACCCACAACTAAAGCAGCTCCAAAACCTCCCTATTTCCATTTATAGGAACTGGTCAAAATGAAAACAAAAGACACTGTAGAGTGCATATATTGACCATGTACATCCAAACTGCAAATATTTTTTTTTATTGACATAAAGGAGAGGTACAACTCTACTCCGCTACGCACTGAATTCTACTAGGTTTATGCTACTTCTGCTCCACTGACCTCAGGTTCACTGAAGTAATAAGTGAACAGAGACTTTCTGCAACATACAGCAGTGCTGACAGAGGTACCAGCTAAAAGGCATGGAATTCTTACCCAGTTCAAGGTAAATCCACTCACAGCAGCTGACTGCAAATAAAGTGCATACTCCATATTCTGATTTAGAGCAGTAGGCAGCACAAGCACAGGAGGCAAAAAGAAATGTCACAAGTAAACTAAGTCTAAATGCCAGCAATTTTCCAACATGAGCAGAAGACTGAAAGACCATAGAAGAGAGAAGTATCTTTTTGTAAGCTGTCAAGCTTTTTATTAATATTTAAGAATTGCAGGCAACAGCAGGAGCACAGGATAAGCAACCTTATCCTCAAAAGCACAATGGGATAACCCACACTCATGCAAATTAAAACTCAGATGAATTACACTACAGAAAGTGAAACTAACAGACACTGTCACTACAGTTCAATGGATGGCTTATTAACACCTTGGGAAGGTCTGGAAAAACCTTTCTATGAAAATTTTATTCAAAAAGCTATTGACCAGTTTCACCTGACAAGGAGCTTGCCTGTGCTTAAGTCATTTATAATATGCAACGAACTACAAGCTATGTTTTCCTTTTACTTCACAGAAAGTTCAGGCATTGTGAAACACACAGAAGTGTGTCAGTCATTCTGACCGGGAGTTTATTCAGTCCAGGGAGAATGAACGTGTTAGAACACGTAGCCACAATAATCTTGGCTGATAAAAAGTCCTCAGCTGGTTTCTACTACCTCTCCTGAAAGCAGATACATACTCACTTACTGTAACATCAACAGCAGAAAGGCAAAACTCAAGGTCTTAAATTAAAGCAAGCATGTAATTTGACTTTTTTTTTTTTCCTTCCAACAAAAGGTTTTGGAACCCTTAAAAAGTAAATATTTTGAGGAGCCAGAACTTCTAGTTTGGGGAACAATTTTATTTGTTTAGTGTTCAGAGAATAATTTTATTTCTATTTAGTGATCCAACAGTAACAGAACCTGTTGTTTGCTCCCTCCTATACCTCCACACAGGCCAAAACGTTTCAAGAACAAGATGTGTCCTCCATTTGCAACACCACTTTACACCACAAAAAGTTACAGCTTAGAGGAGAAATTACAGGAAGCCACCAAATTTCTTTGCTGACGAATCCACTGTTTCTTCAGAGAACATCCTAACCTTTTAAACATGCTGTAGCTTTCCTCCATTTCCAGGAATGCCACTTGTTCAAGTTTACAGTTACATTTCTGTCAAAAAGGATATCCCCTTGTTGCCTTTTTTTCACTAGAGAAAAAAAAAGTGGAGACTGATTATAGTAATACACACTAAAGAAATGACAAGCATGTAATTTGTTCTGGGTTTGTTTGTTGTTTTTTTTCCTTAAAAACATTCCTTGCTTCGGGTATAACATGCAGTCTGTCCGCACTTGCTCCATATTTCTTAACCTTTATACTGAATATTCCTATATAGTTGAAATACATATTATGTATAATAAAATAGATAGCTATTTTAACTAGATCAATGTATCACTAAGTTAAAAAAAAAAAAAAGAATTCCAGCATTGACATCTGTTCTCCAGCAATGAGCATGCTAAAAAATTAATGCATGTGTCTACACCAATACTAGTTACATTCATCACTTGTTTTGGTTAAACAATACTGTTTCCACGTCATGGAGACATGATGTGGAGCTGAATCCATAACAAACCAAGTTTTTTCTCCCCATCCACCTCAAGTCACAAGACCCTTACTTTCAAACACTAGAGAAACACTGCAATTGAGGCACCCCTCCAGCACTACAGGATGTAACTTACTGGGGGGATGGGGTGCTAAAGCATGTTGGATTTGGGGATGATGCTTTCAAAGCTTGCTTTCTTTTGCTGGCCTCCACCTCCTGCACCAATTGCATTCACAATACACTCAGAAGAGCCTTATTTTACATGCTGACCAGGACGACCACCAGCTTACAGGCCATGAGAGAAAACAGCTCTCTGTGGCCACGTAGACAGCTCAACCACCATGTAATTATTTTTCCTACCAACTGACTTTCTTGTAAAGAAATGCACTTGTGCAACTCTCAAAAACCAACTAGAAGGTAAACCTCTAATACAACACCAGAAAACATTAGAGATGTGACAAATTTGCATTCACAAAATACGTTCACGATCCTAACCACCGCCAGCTCTCCAGCAGATTAGGTGTCTCAGCCCACAGACATAGAAATAAGCTAATGCTTCAGGAGACGTAGCAGGTAGGTTCACAGAGCACCCTGCACGTGCTACCACAACACAAGAAAAAAGAGTAAGAGACAGAGACCAAAGCTGCCCCAGGCCGCCAAGCCCATGCCTGAACAGCTCCAGCCCTTCCCCCAGAGCCAGCGCTCAGGCAGGTCGTGAGAAACCCTCGACTGTCTTGCTGGAAGACTCTGCATGAGCCTCAGGGGAAGGAGGAAAAACAGGCTTTCCACCTCTCTGGAGTATGCCAAAAACAACATGGAGTCACTAAGAGATCAGGGCAGCAGAGGCTGTGAAGTGACACCGATGGAGCTCCTTCCAGTGCAGATGTCAGTCTCTACAATAGCTAACAGCAAATGCACCAGCAGAATTAGAAGGTTCAGAGGTTAGACACAAACACTCCCTAATCTGTGCCTTTAATAAATGGCAAAAAACCCAAATACCTCCAGAGAAAAAGGAAAAAAAAAAAAAAAAAAGAAAAAAAAAGAATAAAATAGGAAACTGCCATCTTAACAGGCTGAGAGCATAACTTGCTACAGAAGAAGAGAGAGCTGAACACCACCGTCCTTTCTTACTTGTCCCAGCTGGACAAGGTCTTTCAGTTGAACTCTCTTCTGCTGGGTAGAAGCAGACAACTGCTATGGCCACTTTGTTAAAATACCCTTTGCAACCTCAGCACGCTATACACTTAGGGAAGAAAGCCACCTTGTTGACTTCTGTGAGTCATCTCGCTAATTGCCTATCTATTAGTTTCAAGTCAGACAACTTTTTGGATGCACCTCCCTCCTCCACAGGCTTGCCATGCAGACAAACTGAAGTAACAGGGTAGGGTAGAAAGCCTTGCTACTTCCTATCCTTTATGATATATAGCTATACCACTGCATTTATATTCCATGCAACATTTAGTACTTCCCTGAGCACCATTTAATAACAAATTGTTGAGGGGAAAGAGAATCAGCACTGTATCCCAGCAGCTGGAAGCTTGCTGTTACATAGAGACCAAAGTCCAACATCTCGGGTGTCTTCCTTCAGATTCAAGTTACTCAAGGCTATTCCCTTTATCATCTACCCCAGGAGTTTCTGGATATCAGCGTCCGTATTTCAGCACTGATTTTATACCCCAAAGCAAGAGTAGACAACTCTAGCCAAGCAGAACAAGTTCACGCTTTTTGAAATATTAAAATTCACAGCGTTCAGCTGCCTCTGAATACTCTGCTTGATTCTGCTTCCTGTAGCTGCGATTGCAGCAACTGGAAGCTGCCTTGTTACCTCCAAATCCCATCAATTATTTAGCGAAAACACCCTTCCAGAGAAACTCAAGGATCAATTATCTAATCTTGGAACAGGAAACAAAAACCTTTAAAACAGGAAAAAGGATTTCTGGAAAGGGTTGTTGGGCCACACAAACAAATTTGGTTTTGTACAGTAGCAACCTGTCTGAAACAGAATGAGAAAGTCAAAATAAAACAACCCACACAAAAAGAAGCCAACAGCTCATATGCAAACACAAGCTCAGCAAGCACTTAAGTCTATCAGAGCTCCAACTACATCAGAGGGGCTTCAGCACCGCTCTTCACACGGAAGATCTTTATGATTTTCCTATAGATGCCTACTCTCTAGACTGGGAGCATAAACCAGAAAAGCTCCTTTGTAATACCAGGACAAAATTCAACCACACTTACTGCAAAGACCAAGAGGACACAAAGCTGTATGTTTGCTACGCCCGTGTCTTTCACATCCAGGTTCAAATTAAGGATGAAAACAGCCATAAGATTTTCAGCTTTTGCACAGACTTCTAAAGACAAGGACCCAGAAACAGCTCTGAAGAAACATATGTAAGCAGCACTCTGGATAAGAGCAGAAATTAATTCACTTACACATATCACATATTTACTACAAGGAAAGGGATACGACACCGTTGCTTTGCTCCCAAAAAGGAAGAGAGACAGGAAACACTGAAGCAAAATAAGTGCTGGTCCTCCCCCTTCCAAATGGGGTCTGATGCACAGTTTGAACCAGAAAGGAAAACAAACTTACTTTTAAACCCTGCTAAGAGGCCTGGGTTTGGATAAAATTCTTCTCACAGTCAGCACATTTTCTTTTCATTTGCTAAAAGGTTTTTGCATCAAAAGAAGCATGACC
>VXBW01001553.1:0-22658 GCA_013400375.1 Thinocorus orbignyianus
GCTGGGGCTGCCCGAGAAATAATGCCCTTTGGTAGGAAACACCTCGCCATGGGGGCACAGCAACAGCGATTTCGTGTTGGGTTGACATCATGTCCTAATTTGGACAGTGCGGAAATGGGAAATTCTGGCAGATTTCGCTGCCTCTTCCCATTGTTGTCTGGTGACCTTGGGCACCGGGGATCTTCTTATCTGTAAAATGGGGGGGAAGGGTATAAATCTCCTCATTTTTTTGTTGAAACAACAACAAAAAAAAACCTTCACCAAACACAAAACGGCCACAGTCAGAAAAATGTTTTGGGAAAGAAATGTGTGCATCAGGGTTAAATATCACTGCAGTGAACCAGGAAAAAATTGCTGTCATAAGGATGTTATTTCTCCTGCGAAGCCTAAGAAAAAAAAAAAAGAAATACGTAACTACAGGTGACTGGGTTGCAGTTCAGAAAAATCCCTCAAATCCTTCAAAGAATCCTCGCGGTTTGGCTGTCCTGTTGCTTGAATGTTATCTTACTGCATCTCATCTGGTTCTGCTGCCGTGATTTGTGTGCAGTTGTAAAGTTTGCAGGGTTGGCGTTGTCTTTGCTCTGTCTGTTGCTGTAGTTCTGGATGTTAATGGCTTTCTGCTTTAGGGTCGTGACAAGCGGTGGTGGGAGACAAGAAGTTTTGAAAGCAGGTATTTTGTAAAATGCTCCAAACATTCCGGAAACTCTTAGTGGGTTAAATCCAGAGAGAGATAAATGTCATATCCTGCCCCTCGGAAATGAGTAGTCTGTGTTTGAAAAGTGTGGTAACTTAGAAAAACAAGTCAAAAAGCAGGGGAGTTGGAACTTGTAGGGGCTAAGGTACGTGAACTGCATCTGGAGGGTAAAAAGAACATCACCAGCTGACATCTGTGGTATGTTTGGCAGTGTGAGCAGCATGAGGGGTGTTTTTTCTTCCTAGACAGTGGTGCTTCACATTGCAGTGCACAGCTGGCATTCCAAAATCAGTTGTTAGCTAAAGCTGCCTGTGACCAGATAACAAAATACTGGTCATCCGAAATGCAGATCATACCCCTGATGGAAAATCTCCCGTTTCCAGCTGAAGGCGTGTGGTTGTCTAGAGACAGGGAACATGATTCTTTCTCTCTGCAATGCTTGCATCAAAGAGCGCGGGCTGTCGTGAGAAAGAGAGTACGCTTGTGCAGAAATCCTCCTTGGCTCCCACTGGGATTTGGGGTGGAGATTAGGAGAGCAGCTAAAATCTGAAAAATCTTGGCTGTTTGGAGAGACCTCTGATTTTAGCATTTGACTGCCATTCAGGTACATCAGTTTATATTATAGTATAAATTGATGATGAAAGTAAAACAAGTAAAATAAACATTTTCTTATCTGTCACCTTTCTGTTCAGGCGCAGAGCCCACACCAGTAAAGTTGGAGAGGAAACAGGAGTTCTCTGTGTATCAGTACTACTGCCATGCTGCCTTTCGCACAAGAATTCCTCATCCTCTGGTTTTGACCTCTTTTTCTTTTTTTTTTTTAATCTCTTAAGTAGCCAATATAGATTCACTTTTAGGACTTACTGCAAACATCATGCCTGAGCCCAGGACCTAGCTCAGAATTAGATGATGTACCTGGAAGATCCAGCTAATGGTATGGATTTCCTTTTCCAGGGGAAGTTGCTGTCTCTCAGGAACCAAAGCCTTTTGTAGAGGCCCATTTGGTTTACCTGCTGTTACCTGGTAAAACAGAAACATTTGAAATCTATGCTTTTTGTGATAATGAAATGTGGAGTTTTTTTTATAGAAAAACCTGACAAAACAGACTGTACAGTAGGACCCAAGTGCTTTAAAATAACTTCAGAAATTCTTTCAGAGGTCCTGAACTTTTGAAGTGCCCATGCCTTCTGACAGCTCTTAGTAAATTGGTAGATTCCCTCAGTGTAGAATTCCACCTTGATTTTATGCTTTGAAAAGGAAGATTTGGTTATTTTTGCCTGTTTCCAGCCCTCCTCTATGTTTTTTTAATGCAGCTCCAAGGGTGTTGAAGGCATTCCAGAGTAGAGGGGAGAGACCTTTCTTTCAGTCAGTTCTTTGGAGTACAGAGCTGATGGCTTGGTTGTTATTATCATAGTTCTTTAACTATGTCTCCTCTTCTCCCTCATACCTCAAAATATGTCTTTTGGAATTTGGAATAGCCCCAGCTTTGCTTGCTTCCAGTAGCAGGGTGTGTGGGACAGGATTTTGAAATGCGAGGCAGGATTGTAAATTGAGGCATGTGGACAACTTAAAGAAAAGAAAATCTAGGAATTGAGCTTACCTGCATCTTTTGAAGTTGCCATGTAGAGGAAGATGTGAAAGAACTGGATTCCCAGGGATTCTAAATGGTATAAAAGGTGGAGGGGAGAGTCTTGTTGCTCAGTCTGTGAGGTCAGACAGGTGGGGGTCACGAAGGTGTTGTAGTCGTTGTGTTTTCATTATTTTTACATTATGCATGTATTTTTTCTTAAGAATGAGGTTTGTGTTTTAAACTAATTAAAATAGTTTCCAAGGCTTCCTTACAGCAGAGGATTTTGCAATTCCAAGTAGACCAGAATTTTGCAGTTTAGCAGAAAATGTTTTTGTAATTCTAGGCTTTCTTTTTCACTTGGAGATGGTGACTTCTGATGATACTGCTTATTATTACTTTCTAATTATTGATCCCTCTCATAATACTGCTTCTTTCATCTTCCCAAATATTACTCTGTTTTCCTTAAAGGAAGTTAAGCTTTTGGTGGTTACAGAGTTACTTTAGAAGTTTGGGTCTGGGGTTTAAGTGGAGACAAAAGTCCCTACTTGGGGACAAGCACTGTGTTGCTTGCAGAAACTACTTGTATTTTCGTACCCTTCTCATCAGTTTTGCTGGACTCAGGTATTTTGATTTCACTATTTTAAAATGAAATCTTTTGTCTTATAGGGAAGGGTTTATACAGAAGCAGAGTTCAGGCTAATTATCCTGGTTATCTTGGATGATAAGAGCAGCTATCCTCAGAAGTGACCTACCAGGTTGAGATCGTGGTCTGTCAAGTAACAGTTTAATATTGCATTGGCCTCACTTGGTACCAATAATGTAGGTTCTCATCTTGCCGTGCAGTTTTTGCCCTAATCAAAGAAGTCTGCAGCTGTCTGTGAAGAGGTGTATCTTTCAGTACACACAACAGTTTGTGTGGTTTGGATTGCAAAGGATTTTTTTTAAAAAAGAGGTCCAAATAAACCAAAACCCAAAACATCCAGATCTGTTGCTGCTCACCCATCAGATAATATTCTCTTCAGTCCACGCTTTCCCTGATCTTGGCTACTGTGGGACTGGAGAGAACAGGTAGTGAATGTAGGCATGAGCATGAGCCATGTGGTTCAAAATCAAGATTTTTGTTTGTTTGGGGTGGGAGGTCAATAATAGATCAGAAGATGATCTATTATCCTTCCTGATTCTGTTGTTGATCTGTCCTTTCACATTTCTGGATTTACGTGCGCTGTAACTCATTTAAAGCCATATGTGATGTGTAATATATTCATAGTATATTCATAAAGGTAATATATTCATAACATATTAAAAGCTTAGATTGCAGATTGAAGAGTTTCCAGTTGCTGCTACTGCGCTGTGACCAAAGTAGCAGTCAGGGATCCTGCCACCTATTATGCCAGTAGCAAAGAAGTCAGATGTGAACAGATACATGTACAGCTTCATTTTCCTGGGTGTTTTCCAGGTGTTGTGCCTATTGTATCCTGAGTGAGCTTCAGATGTTTGTTGTTTTTATTTTTATTAAAGTGCATTGTGAAATGCCTAAAAAATATTGACCCTGGGTTCACTGAGAGCAACACCAGCTTAATACTCAAGTGTGTGCAGACACAAAAAGACATTTTAATAACCTACAAATAATAAAAAAAAAGGTGTGGTCTTGCTTGAACTCATAGGTAATTCCATCGGTTCCTTGCAGAGTGGTGAGTCGTGCCCAGTTTGAAGTGTGGGGTGTTGGCTTGTTTTTGTAAGCCTTGGTCAGCCTTTATAGGCAAAAGGCTGTAAAGCTCTGAAGTAGCTTCCTTCATCTCTGGAACAAGATTTTGCAGTTACAACAGTGAGGTGAATACCTTAACTCAGTGCTCTGTAGAGGTCAAAGAAGAGCCTACGGAAGGTGTCAGAATGCATCTGGAGTATGTTGAGGTTTAGGGAAGTTGCAGTCTGTGTTTCCAAGACATAAGAGGAGGTGATAGGAATTCCAAGCATTTCTTAGGTTGGCGGGGATACATGCCACACCTGTAAACACTCATTCTGAGCACTTCCACCACAAACTGGAAGTGGAAAGACACCCCTCAGAAGATACACTCAAAATATTTTTGGAATGGGATAGCAGCAGTTTTGGCTTCCTCTGCTACAGCGTTTATTAGTTGTCTCTTAAACCTCTGGTATGTTGGAGAGAATCCGTAAGACTTCAGAAGAACTTCTAGATAATTGTGGTTGAAAGGACTTAATAATCTCTGGATGTTTGTCATTGAGAAGTAGTTTGTCAGTATTTGTTTTATTCCAGTCTTGACAAAGGAAATGGATCTTAAAAAATATTTTTACTGATGTTTTAAATTATTCTGCTTTTAGGAACTGATATTGCTGCTGGAGAGGAAGTTGCAATTAAGTTGGAATGTGTGAAAACCAAACATCCTCAGCTTCACATCGAGAGTAAAATCTACAAAATGATGCAGGGTGGAGGCAAGCATATTATCTTTCTTCTTCAGTGATTTAACTGGTTTTATGTCTGATGTATCTGCCACCTGGAGGTATTTAATGGTTAAGATCTCTTCCAAAATAAAAGGGGAAGGTGAGAAGGGGGGTGCTGTGTGCAGTGTAGCGTTGCAGTTCCAGATCCATGGCTGCAAACCTTCATGATAACCACTAAGGCCCTCTGATATTGCTCGTGGTGGAAACCTCAAACAACATGGAACAAAGTATGGTCCTGCCTGGCAGTATCTGCCACTGCACTTTTGTTTCTCCTGAGTCAGTGGAAGAAGGTTACTGCTGTGCTGAAGCATCCGATCCGACTTGCTTATTACATTATCACAGTTCTAAACTCTGTAAATTCAGGTTAACTTTTGTTACAGATGTTAGCATTTGTTCTGCTGAGTTAAAAATATTTCCTTGCTGTGAGAATTCTAACACAAAATTGCATTAGTAGTAGAGAACAGGAATAGTTCTCTGCTAGGATAACTCCTATATGTCGGAATTCTGCAAGTGTGAGATTCCCATGCAATTCTGGGACGTAAATTTGGTGTAGTTAAGTTTTGCTTTTCTTTCATAGTCCCTTGAATCCTTGAGTGAGGCTATACTTCGGGTGAAGACTACGTTCCATGCTGTATCTCAAATGCAAAGTACAGTAATCATAAACCTAGGAATGGGTGATAATGTGTATTTGCTTTTAGTTACTTTTTAATTGCTGCCTCATTGAGCTCCTGCCTGCCTGTAACCTGAATACCCTTCAGAGAGTAGAATCCTTCCTTTGGGGGCTTACAAGGCTGCGGTGGCAGGTTCCTGCTGAGGATGGCTGCTCTGGAGGCAGGTGGCAGAAGGTTAATTTTCCATATGAATAAGGGTTTCTCTGTGAAGGGATTTCAGGAAAAAATAATGTGCATCCAGTAAAGGTAAGGGTTTAAAATGGGTGAATTATACCATTTCAATTCCAAAATGCACGCAATTAAAGATATTTCAGATTCTGAATAAGGCTGCCTATGTACAGGGTTAATTGAAAAATGTTGAACAGTTCTGTAGTTCTGTGTGGAATATCTTTCCTGAGTTTTTCCTGAGTTTTTGCATAAAGCAGGGCTAATTTTAGTTCTCTCAGGCATCTCATAAACAGTGGGACTTTGGTAGAGATTCACCAAACAGCAAATACAATGGAACTAGAGGACGGACAAGGGTATGAAGCAAGGGTGAAAATTCATTGCAAATTGAAATAGGAGAGAGAGGTATTTTACAGTGATCTTGGAGGCTTGGAATTTTAATTTGTTAATTTCTGAGCCCTTCTTCAGTAATAATATTTAGTGGTTTGTCAGTGTCTTTATTTTCAGACTTCCAATTTGCTCCTTGTCATCTTGGGGACATCATGAGTATTAACACTTGTAACATGCTTAAGGTTCAAATTCAGCAAAACCACTAAATACTTCCAGGTTATAAGCTAAACACAGGGAGGTTTCTGGGGAAAAAGGCTATTTTAAACCTCTGTTGCTATAATTTTATATTAGTTCTGCTGTGAAATTAATAAACTTCATTTTGGAATGGCTGAAGGTAGCACAACCTATTAGACTTCACTGTAAATATAAATATTCTTAGTAGTGACCATCTCAGAGAGCCTTGAAGATTTGTGTGCATGAACTTTATAAATCCAACTGTTCTACTCAGGAAACTGTTCCCTTTTTTCTAGTGGGTATTCCCACAATTAAGTGGTGTGGAGCTGAAGGGGACTACAACGTAATGGTGATGGAGCTGTTGGGACCGAGTCTTGAAGATCTCTTCAATTTTTGTTCAAGGAAATTTAGTCTCAAGACAGTCCTATTGCTCGCTGACCAAATGGTAGGAAACTGCTTTGTTGATCTTCATACTGTAGTGTGTTGGGATATCAAAATTCCTTGAGAAATCATAACAAACTACATTTTATTTCTGGAATTCTGTACCGTTAAAGACTCAAAAATGGTTTTGTTTGTGTAGATATAGAGTGTCTTGACAAAAGTGATTACAGAGTCTTAATTTGTTTTTAAAAATACTGGGCCTGTGCTGTTTGCAAACCAAGTGTTGTGCTGCTGAAAGACAAAGAAATTCCCTCAAGGAAGATTTTGGAAACAAATATAGAATAGACACAAAGAAAGAGCTGGAGAGAAGGTTTATCTATTGCCTTCTAAATTATGTTCCCTTTAATGCCTTTACATTTTACAATAAAAAGTTTCTTTACCCTTTTTATCACTTAGACAATTTTGCTGGTGTTTTCATAAGAAAAAAAAAGTGTATATCCAGTCTCTTGACCATGATTTTTATGGTTTTCTTCCCTCTGTATTTAGATTAGTCGGATTGAATATATTCACTCTAAGAACTTCATTCACCGAGACGTGAAGCCAGATAACTTCTTGATGGGCCTGGGGAAGAAAGGCAATCTTGTCTACATAATAGACTTTGGATTAGCAAAGAAATACCGAGATGCTCGAACTCACCAACATATTCCATATCGTGAAAATAAAAACTTAACAGGAACTGCCCGTTATGCATCCATCAACACTCATCTTGGAATTGGTGAGCTGGGGAAAGCAGTAAATAGAAATAGTGTTGATGTACATAATATTAGTGCAAGTAGATGTTGGTTTGTGGAAGCACAGAAGGCAATCTCCTTAATTCTGCCTGGCTTCCTATCTCTGGAGCGGGTGGGATTGAGTCACTTTGTAATTCTCAGGAATTAGCACATTTTTTAATAACTGCAAGGGTAATGGGCCTTCTCTTGTACTGGGTGAGTTTATCATGGGCATAGTAACTCTCAGCTGTCTCTTGTTTTTCTGAAGGTTTTTGTGACAGTCTTGTTGCACAGTCTTTTGTTTTTTCCAGTAGAAAATGAAACCTAATGAGTCCACTTTTTTATGCTGTTGTAGAGCAATCTCGCAGAGATGACTTGGAGTCCTTGGGCTATGTACTGATGTATTTTAACCTGGGCTCCCTCCCCTGGCAGGGACTGAAAGCAGCAACAAAGAGGCAGAAATACGAACGTATCAGTGAAAAGAAAATGTCTACACCCATTGAGGTTTTGTGTAAAGGATATCCTTGTAAGTTACTCTTATGTGGCACTAGGCCTACGTGTTCACTCTGTAGTGGTATATTCATTTTTTCTCTATGCTGAATTCTACCAGTCTGTTTCTATTGCTCTCTCTCTCACTCACTCTTCCCCCTGACAATTCCATGATTGAACACGTCTGTGTTAAAGATACTGTGTTTTTGAGACTGGGATCTTTGTGATCATAGACCATTTCTGTTTATCCCTTGTCTTAACTATTAGCAAACATTGTGGTGCCCTCAAGTTGAAGGGCAGCTTGGTACATCTGGTTTGCACTATATTGTGTGTCATGCATCTGTGCTGGCTGGGTAACTCGTAACAGACAATGAGCTTTTGGAGAAACTACTCCTTTCTTCATACATGTCGGTACTGGTTCTTGGGTGAATGGAATTGTATAGTCAGACACACCTCTTACTTACTGCCATTGTTCCAGTTGGGAATTGTCATTCCATATTCATCTGTTTTGGCCAGTCGATGGGCAGTGTCTGTGAGAGGTGTAAGAAACCCACCTATATTCTAGTGTCGGGCCTCAAAGCTCTTCTATTTCTTAATATGATATTTACACCACAGTAATAAACTAGTGTTCTTGAGCCCTGCAAAATTGTACTTAAACATGTTTTAAAACTCGTTAACGTTAGCCATCAGAGAGTATTGTTGATCTTTCATGAACAGTTCTGGCTCTGTTCTTTCCACACCCTTGGCTTCAGCAGCTTCGTACGATAATGAGAACGCGAGTTTTGGTTAGCCTTATATAAAAATGTACTGTCTTTGGTTTGTTTCAAATGTTGCTTCATACATGTTCCTTTACATTCAGTTTTTTCTCTGGGATTGACAGGCAGGGAAGAATAATCAAATTTTCCTGTGCCATTCATTAGGATTTCTATTTTTGTGTACGTTATTAATACATCATTTCATCCAGAAAGACCTGAACTCAAAAGCTGGTGTTTTCATACTGCTGCTGTCTCTGGCACATTGAATTCACAATGCTATTCATTTTTATTGCTGTGTAATTAATATTTTGTGTGCTGTATAAAACAGGGGTTCATATTATTGCAAATCTAAAATTGTAGCATGACTTATGGAACCCCTAGTTTTTTATATGGATCCGCTAGTTTTTGCATGTTTTGTGAGATATCAGACATAAATCTTGATTTGACTTAACAACAAAGAGATGCTATTTCATGTCTGGCAATAAATTCCATTGAAATATATTCAAAGCAAAGAAAGGGAAAAAAAATAATCTCATTTCTTTGCTCAACTATAGTTTTAAACTTGTCCTCGTCTGTCAGCTCCTCTTTCCAGCTGTTGGTTAAGGAACTCTAAGAATAGGTCACTATTCTTTTTCTTACATTTAGGAGATTCCCTGTTTGCTGGGTTTGGGGTGGCTGGGTGTTTTTTTGTATGATTCAGAATTATAAAAAGCAAATGTGAAGCTGAGGGGAAAAACCAGGCTTTCTTTTATTCCAGCTGAATTTGCCACGTACTTGAATTTCTGCCGCTCTTTGCGTTTTGACGACAAACCGGACTATTCCTACCTAAGGCAATTATTCAGAAACCTCTTCCACCGCCAAGGCTTCTCGTATGACTATGTGTTTGACTGGAACATGCTGAAATTTGTGAGTAGCTGACGTAGCTTTCCAAAGTTTTACATTTTTTTTGTAATGGTATTTTTTTTACTTCATTGTCAGTTTTGAGTATCTTAACCAATACTGTGAGTTTGTCTCACCTTTTTCCTCCTGGAAGCTCTGTTGTCTAGCAAAAAGAAGACCAGGAAATGAGGAAAGGCAGGAGATACAGGAACCAAGAGATGGCTGTTGAATGACAGCTAAGCTGAAGTTGTAGAGTTTTAGATGTGTAGGGCTTCTGAGATACTTCTTCAGGGCAGTCACCGTGCTAGGGTGTGGAATTACTGTTTTCTCCCACCTTGATCTTCAGCACAGGCCATGTGCAGCTGTTGAGGAGTTGTCTAATGCCCTAGCAAACTTCAGTTGTCCAGTTCTTTATTTTCAGTATTTTTGTCAAAAATATATAGTTGTAGACTGGGTAATCCCCCAAGTTGTTCACTAGTCTTGACCCCTAGGGTGCAAGCAGAGCAGCCGAAGATGCTGAACGTGAAAGGCGAGAACGAGAGGAAAGATTGAGACATACACGAAATCCAGCTGTGCGTGGGTTACCCTCCACTGCTTCTGGCAGGCTGAGGGGAACACAAGATGTAGCTCCTTCTACTCCTCTTACCCCAACTTCACATGCTGGTAAGTAAGCAAATAACTGGGTAGATGCACTTTGTAGACTGCTCTTATTTGTAGTTTCTTCCTGGTCTTTGGAAATTCAAAATTAGAATTGGGATACCTGAATGGTGTTTGTCTGTGGTCAGGGTTTGGGGTTTTGGGTTTTGTTTTTTCCCCCCCCTGCTTTTGAGTAGATTGAAGGTGATTGTATACACTCATTACCTGCTAATTGCTTAGATTTCTGCTAATGTAAAACAAAGGCATTGATTCCCCTTGTTTGACTGTAGAATTTTCATATGCAAACAATGAGAGTGTAATTTTACCAGTGACAGTGTTATAATCCCATTTCTCATGATGAGAATCTAATGCAGTTCTTTCTCACAGCCAACACCTCTCCTCGGCCAGTATCTGGCATGGAACGAGAAAGGAAAGTGAGTATGAGATTGCATCGCGGTGCCCCGGTCAATATCTCGTCGTCTGACTTAACAGGTCGACAGGATACCTCTCGCATGTCAACTTCGCAGGTAACAAAGATTGCTGTGTAGTGGAAGAGTGAGGGTGATATTAAGTTAGTTTGCCAAAAGAACAGAGCAACTAATTGATGTGATTTCATACTGATTTTGCAGATGATGTTGATTCATATAATACTGTACATTTTACCTGAATGTTTGTGATGTGGCTGTAGACTCTAGAAAAATACATTATTTTTTTATTATTTACCTTAGCAGCAATAAGCATAAAATACTCAGAGTCATACAGAGTCATTGGTGTACAAGATAATGCTAAATTCTGGAGATACAGCATTTTTACCTACAGTTATAGTGTTTAGCTCTTTTACTTACTGAATTTCTTTTATTTGTTACGGATGAGGAAGCAGAGTAAGTCAAGAGGCGGTTGTGAGTCATGTTTCCAAATCAACAGAGCAGAGAATGTTGGTGTAGAATAGACAAGAAATAGTTGGTGAAGAACAGAAGAGTGCAAAAGTGAAGAAATGTTGTAGTGCAGTACTGGAATTCTCTCGTTCAGAGCAGATAAGAAGCCACGTCGTGGGTAAGGGATGGGTCACAGAAGGCTCATTGGAAAGAGCAGCAGGAGGATGGGTGACACAGTGATTCACAGCCAGAGTCAGTGCTGAGATCATCCTTGTTGGTCACTGGGACTTAGCAAAGAGATTTTAGAAATGCTTCTTTCTAAGCCTGACAGACAATCTTTGAATACATTTTTAACTCTCTTTATGCTATAGCTGAAACGTTCTGTTTTTAAGGTATTCACACAGACACCTCCTAAGTAGTGTGTGGCCTGGCTTTGTACAGCTCGTCTTCAGCCTGACTTACAGGACAGGGAATCACCCGTACTACAGGCGGACTGCGGCCCTACTGGGAGACCAGTCAGTTGTGAGAACTGGTGCAGTCACCTTGGTGTTTTCCCATCATGCCTGAATGCTGGGCTGGATTTCCAACTACTTAATTTTTGCCGTGGACTCATTTTGATTCCTCATTGCCAGAGCACATTGATAAAAATGAACTCAGTTCCTTTTGGCTTCATCATTTAATTGGCAGAATTAATTATTTTGGATAGTAGGTGTTCTTACAGACTGCTAGAGGGAACACTCTTTTAGATGGAGGCCAGGTGGGTATTTCTAATAAATACAGGGTGAACTGAAATGGAGAAACAATTTTGCTGTAACAAAAGTAGGCTTTTTGGGGGTTGTTCTCCAATTGAATTGATTGTTTTGCCACACAGCTGTGCAAATGTTTCTGCTTGCACAAGGGCTGAACAGTTAAGGAAATGACTAGAAGAGACTAGGAGGCAGGTGAGGCTTTCTGTGTTGGCTTAAACTGTTCATTGAACTACAGTTCTTGCCACCAGAAATTCTCAAGTTGAAATATTTTATGGTTGAAGTTTGTAAACAGTAGGAAAACAAAGAAAGTAAAAGGGCACGTAGTTATGGATCTTGTAAATATGCATAAATACCTGGTAGAAGGATGTAAAGAAGGAGCAGCCAGACTCTTCTCAGCGATACCCAGGGAGTGGACAATGGACAGTGGACACAAATTGAAATATATGAAATTACCACTTAGGCATAAGAAAACTTTTTTGCTGTGAGGGTAGGCAAGGACTGGAAGAGGTTACTTTAAGAGGTTGTGGAGTCTCCCTCTTTGGAATTACTCAGAACCCAGCTGGATGTTGTCCTGCACAGCCTGTTCCAGTTGCCTGTGCTCTGAGTAGTGGGACTGGACTAGTTGATCTCCAGGGGGTCCCTTTGGTTCTCAGCTGTTCTGTGAAGGTCTGACACCGAGTTCCCCCCAAACCTTTACTCAAATAGAAAGATGGTTTCCTGGTAAAGTGCATATGCTCAGGGCTTGTCTCTGGCATTCTGAGCAAATCCCAGATGCTTTGTCTCAGTTGCCAGCCCAATAACTAATTAACAGGAGTAACAGAAATAAGCAGAGCGATGCCACTTGGCTGTGTTAGGAGAGAGAGTGTGTCTCTTGGGTTTTGGCTGTATTGCAGACGTAGCTCAGCATGAACATTACACTTTTCTAAACAATGTGTAAGGAATGCAGGTGGGTTTGCAGATACATTTAGTAACTTGTAAAGTGGGAGTACTCTGAGATTGTGTAGGACTGTGGGTTCTTCAGAGTAATCTTTGAACAATCAGATGTGTAATTTGTGGTGTGGGCCAACAGCACAGTCTGGCTTAATGGCACGTTTCCATACCTACCCTTTTTAAGGCTGCTCTGGGTATGGAATCACTCAGTTGACGTCTTTGCAGTCCCAATAGCAGCCTAGTCCTGATAATCTCTAAGTTTGTTAGAATTAATCATTCGTCATGTGTTGTCTTCATTTAGTTCTTAGCAAGGCAGAGAACCGCTGCCGATCTTGACTCACAGTGACTGAATGACAGTGTGCACCCATAGTCTAATTTAAACAGCTTTCTGTGGGCCCCTCAGATCTGGAAGGCAGGAGAGATTTACTTTACCTTATAACACTTCCCCTTGGGCTTGTTAGAGAAAATTAAGTTTTCATTTTCCCAGTTTTGGCTTACTCTATAGCAGGCAAGATGGCTCAAGTTGCAAGTTTTCATAGCTTATGGTCTTACTGTGTTCATAACATTAAAACAGTTCTCCCATAATCAAAATTTATCCTTAGATATTTACCAGGTTACCAATTAAAGCCATGGGTTTTCCATTCAGGAAAACCTAAAGTATCAAACTCGCACGATAGGGTTATTAAGGAGGATTTTGCTTTTCTGGGTCTAAGAATATAGAAAACCATGCGTGCCGCTTCTCAGGGGAGCAGTGAAGAAGAGCAGCTGTTTGCCCATGCCCATTCCCAGTGTGTTGGTTTCCCTTGGGAGTCTTAAGTAAACAGGCTAGCACTTAGGCTGTTTAGGGAAGTGCTTAGACCGTGCTCCTGGTAGAAAGCAGCTTGTAAAGCTTTCCATGCAGATCTACAGATGTCTTGTGTTAAGAACTGTATTTGTAAGAGTAGCTATTTATTTACTTGATAAATTAGCTTTTGTTATTCTGTTGTATTTGGATGCCTTGGTTTGGGAAGGCAAAGCTGTATCTCTAATCTCCACGTCTCGTCATCTAGAGGAAGGGCTAGTTCAGTTCAGGCTGAAACTGAAAACTGAGGCTGTGGATGTAGATAATACAAACCAAAACTCTCTTACGTGAAATAGTTCTCAGAGAGATTTAACACTCATGGAAAACTGGTAATTAGTAAGGATAGTAAACTAGGTGTTGTGTATGCTCCCCACCTCCAAGGTATTGTCCACATAGTACCTAAATACTTCTCAGTAGAAAGACTGGCACTTTGTTAACACCAAGTAACGTGTTTATTGGAGTAACAACTAGCATATCTAGGAGACAGTTTGTGAAACTGAAGTGTTTCTAATGAAATTACGTAAATTCTATGTCACACATTACTCAGTACTTTTCTTGATTATATAGAGGTGAATGCAACAGCTGAACACATGCAACTTGTCAGATGTTTGACAGCAATAAACATCAATGAGAGTTGAGCAGTCAGGTGAAGACTATTCAAATAAAATGTGCATCACTGCAGTACTCCAAAACCTGGTTAGGATGAAGGAAGGAGTGGAGCCTGTTTTCTTACATAAGGGAACTGTATCTGTGGTAACCAATGACTGAGGAGGTATAATATTGGAGAGGTTAGTGTGATGTCAGCATGAAAGGGTGTAATTTCATCCTTGAATCTATGTATGATATAGTAATGACAGGAACAGAGAGGTCATTTCATGTCATTAATGAGATGGGAGCTGGAATATGCTTAGTTCAGTTCTCAGGATCTTAAATAATTGGGAAAATGTAACACTAAGAGCCATAAAAATTACCTTGGGGGGGAAAGCAGGCTTGTTTCCCTGGGGAGACAGATTGTGCAATGCAAGAATTTCAAATCAAGGTGTTTCAGTTTGTCTGAAGGGTAAGAGGTCATCTTGAGCTAGTTGGTGTAGTATTTCACAGACAGTGATTTTTACAGGAACTGATATTTATGCAGAAAATGTATGTGAAGAACCTGGTACTTAAAATTAAAACTACTCACATTTCAGGAAGAAGGAAACAGAGGTCTAAGGGAAGGCACTCAGCCACTGAACTGAAAGGAAGTAGCTCATCTGCCCCCTTTGCCTTTGCATCAAACCTGTGTTCATTTCTAGGTGGTGTGTTCAGGTCTAAAGCCAGCCTAAATCACAGGTCTGTGTGCAGTGAAGAGTTGTGATCTGTGCTGGATGGAAAATCCCACCAGCTGTTAAAGGATCCTTCTGCTCTTGAGCTCTGTGAGCAAAAAGTGTTCACTAAGTCTCCTTTACATAGTTGAGTCTTTAAACATTAAGAAGCCTAGTAAAGGAGGGGATGAGTTTTTCAGTAAACACTGCTGGCAGGCAGTTCTGTCTGTCTGCATTGCACAGACTGCATCCCAAAAGCAGTGATCATCTCAAGGCTCTAGTTGTGGGTGAGTAGCCCTCATTCCCTTTCGTAGAAGGTGCAGTTCAACTGCTCATGGTATACAGTAAGTTGTTTAATTTTATTTTTGTTCCTGAATGTAGCATGTTCAGCACTCAACAGTCGAAGCTGTGCATATTTCCTACTGGTAATAGAGGGATTCTCTCCGTGGTTGGAAGAAAAGATTGGAATGCTGCACAGAGAAATATTTGATTAAGTCTCCTTGACAGGAGTTTTTAGAAGACTGTAGCCAACACTGGCATTGAACAACTTAAGTGTTGCACCGCTTCCCTAGGGAAAAAGCAACATAACTTCCAATGCCTCTGCATTTTCCATCTCCTCATGAGCAAATCTTTCTCCATATATCCATCTTAATAGGCATCACACTCTGCGTTGTTCTTCTGACCCTGTCAGCTTTCCTTGAGGAATATGATTTGTTCCTTTTATATATCTCTTGATATGATAGAAATGTCTTACAGAAGTCTGAAAGAGTTCCTCAAGAGATGCATTTGCTACTGCAAGTTGAGGTTGGATATTTGTTAGACATCTTTATATATGGGGGCAGTGGAACTGTTACAAATTGCTGTCTTTTCCCCTACCTCAGAATAGCATTCCTTTCGAACACCATGGCAAGTAGCTGCTCGTCTCCTTTCGTTGGAAGGCAGCACTGGGTGAGTGCTTCTCATTAGACACCAAAACTTTGGATGGGGTGGGGAAAAAAATCCTTGGAAACATCCAACTTTGCTTCTTCTCCTCGCATTTATCTCATAGTTGTACCTGTGCCTTCCGGTCAGATGCTTAATGGAGCGTTGGTTTTTCTCTAACTGAGAAGTAAATGTCCTTCCAAAAGTTGAATTGTTGCTGCTGTTTCTCTTGGATTCTTAAGCAGAATTGACAAAAATAGCGACTTAAAAAGTCCCTAAAATCGTTCAAGCATCAATAATAAAATAAAATAATGAAGTCTAAATTGTAGCTGTTTGAGAATTGCATGTCTTTCCCGGGATGTTCATGCAGCAGTGTGTCATCCCTTCAAAACCAGATCTGCTTCATAACCATAAAATCAGAATGCTTGTGTGAAGACTCAATTGACTGTATTACTCAAATGAGGCCCTGTCTTGTCATGAGTGGAATGTTCTACCATGGCCGTATCCATTTTCCACTGATTTACATTCTTCTCCATTCCTTATGAGCTGTCATTTTAAAAATAGTCAGATCTATTCAGATCTCTATTTTAAAAATGTTCACATACTAACGAGGGTAGTTTGAACACGAGCGTCTCGGGGGTAGGCAGCCTTGGATTTGGGTATTTCAGAAGTCCTTTCCACTTCGCAGTGCAGTAGAAGTTTCTGCGTTTCTGTGTGCAGCTTTTGGCTTTTTAGTCTGTTCTGCTTTTGGCAATAACAGGTTTCATCAGGGAAAGAACAAGTTTCAGTTGGAATCTGAACCTTGATGGCTGAAGGATGCTTTCTTAAGTATTTCAGGAGCTTCTTTGCTTTGCTTCTTATTAAAAAAAGGCTGTGAGATTTTTCTGTTCCTTAAGAAGTTCTGTTATATAACTCTGTCTGCTGCCTCACTTTCTCTATAAAGCCTAAGCTTGCACTAATCCTGTATCTCTAGTTGGTGAAGAATCCTGCTGTTCCTCTTCTGTTTCCTCCTCCTGCTTTGTGTGCTTGGCTGACTGTGCACAAGCTGCTTCGTAAACGGTTTGTAACCTGAAAAAGATCCAACTGTAAATGGCAGCTTAACGAGTTAAGTGACAATTATTGGACCTTGGTCAAAAAATCAAATTAAAAACCAACCTAGAAAAGGCAAACCTAGAGCTTTGTGTTGGAAAGCTTGTGTGTGTGTGGGCAACGGGCAGGTTCTGGTCTGCTTGGGGTGATGTCTGCATCAGTTGGCCTTTCCTCTGAACTATTTGTAGCTGTTTACAGCTGAAATGAATCCTGAAAACTGATGGAGCTCCTTGGGCATTTCTCCCTTCTTAAGTTGCAGTGGGGGGTGGTTGTCTTGCACTTTCGCAGTGAAAGTGTTACTGAAATAATGTCACACTGTTACTGAAGTAGGTCAAGCCTTGGAAATTAACAAAGTGTCCTTTAACACAGTGTCCCATGAAAAGTGAAAAGAATTAAATTTTATTTACCCTCTTACTGTGATTTATTTTTTTCTCCCCCCAAACTCAATTATTCATTGATGAGGCATTGGTAGTGTTTGCATCTGGTTTGTTCTTTCTTCTGTGCATGTTTATGCTCTGTTCCCTTTTCTCCAAAACACCCTCTCTGGCTGGAAAGGTGAATTTTCCATGTTAACTTCTAATAAAGAAGGAAAATACAGGGAACTTCGTGTAGCTGCAGGTGGGTGCGAAACACTGTCTAGCTGCTTGGATTTCAAATTCCCGCGCTTGCTTTTGGCAAGGAATCATTTGAAAGTACCTTGAGAGCCAGCTGTATGTTTACTGGAAGGATGTGTGCTGATGTTGTCTTGTTTTTTGGCTTTGGTAGATTCCTGCTCGGGTAACTACCAGTGTTCTCCAGTCTGCTGTGCACCGATGAAACTGGTCTTGCCATGGAGAGCAGATAATGCATGGCTGATCTCCTATCTTACCAATGGCTTTACTAGCAAAAATACCTTGAACTAGAGCGGAAAAACGTTACAATGGGAGTTCTCCATGTGACTTAAAAGGTACTTGGAGGAACATGGACAGACTCCAGCAGCTGCCATGACAGGATGCTTTTGCCAGAAACCCAGTGACCTTAAGAGAACCCTGTGGTACCAGGGCTGGAAAAGAAAGATGGTTTACAGAGTTGCCCGCCTGTTACCGGATGGCCGTTTCCGTTCTCCCTCCACAGGCGGCAGACTTTACCCCCTTTTTATTATTCTACTGTAACTATAAATCTTTTACTTGGTTTAAGAAAGTTTTTTGTATCATTTTGCTAAAATTATTGGCTTAATTCTCTGTAAAGAACTCTTGCTTTTGTCTGATTTCAAAAAAAAATGTAGAATATAAAGAAACCTAAACTAAAGACAATGACTTGAAATTTCTTGTTTAAAAAAAAAATTAGTCTGGCAGGGAACATGTAAATGAATCAAAACCATCTGACTTTATTTAAACTGTTTACTTATTTGTATGGTTCCATTCTGACGGAGACGGTTTTTCCTCATGAAATTTTAAAAACTGTTAGAATTTTACTTTGCTGTTTGCTGTCTTCATTCACGCTCAACATTTAACTTTCCGTGTAACACAAAGGAGTTTTTAATAGTCATTCTTTTTCCTAAAAGAGAAAACCTAAATACCCTGCTGGAGAGTCTGAAGTGTAGTAGAGATGGTGAAGAATGGATTTCTTTTTCTTTAAAGAAAGTGAAGGACAAAGTGAAAGACTCTGGCATTCGAGGGATTAAGAATGGAAAGTTTGTCCTGTCTCTTGGCTTAGTTTGGGTAAATGGATGGTTTCAAACATCTTTTCTATTGGTAAAATTTTGGTTCCTGAACTCTGAGGTGGGTTAGCTTGGAGGGTATTGCAAGTGGAAAATACACGTTGCTACTGAGTCTTCAGTGAATTTGCACCTTTCATTCAGCATCTACATGTTTAAAAAGAAAGAAAGAAATTGATTCAAGCCTTCTGTTTCGTGCCAAGACTCAAAGAAGGAATTCTTTAAGAAAAACAAACAAACAGAACAACCTGTTCTTGCTGTGAAATCCTGAGAATTTGTACAATTCAGGTGCATACCATATTTTATTCTTAACTGTATTCAACCTGAGTATGCCCAGAATCATTAGCTAGGAATGAATGATTTAACATGCTTAGGTCGTCTGGAAAACTGTTGCAGGTGTCGTTAGCACCTGTTGGTCATGGAATATGGGAGACTCTTCATATTGTTTGTTACTGTAAATGGTCTCATAGAATAAAAGTGAGTATTTTGTCCTCTCAGTACTTGGAACAGTATCAGAAGTACTGTTTGTACTCGTGTGACTTGAGGTAATGGGAAACTCCGTGGTGGAGATGCTGGTGTATCTGGAGATTTTGTTTGAGCAGTTTGGTATTTTTGAGAAATTCTTCCCTGCTTGAAAACAAATTTTTTTAAAAGGCATATTGGTCTTCAAAGTTTTACGAAGAGTAAATTTTATTGTTTTGGTGTTTCCAGGTTCTTTTTTGCCCCTCTCAAAGGTCCACGTGTTGAGTATTAGTCACTCTTCTTTGGATGTTTTTAGAACATTAGCGACTTGCCTGTATGTACTCTGGGTCTGACGGGGACACCTGTGTGTGGGGAGAGTATAGTGGAAAAGCTTAAGAGTTTGATTCATGGCTAAGTTTGCATAAGAGAATTATTTCCTCAGTTACTCTAAACTTCAGTATTTTAGGCATGTGCACTACCATTTAAACAGTTTTACACCTCACTGTGCTTTCCTTGTAAATATCTGTGGTTAATAATGTACTGTTAGAGGGACTTCCAAAGGCAGCCTCTTTATTCTCTCTGTATCTGGAACATTAGATTGCTGTACTCTACTTAAAAGTTGACTGCAGACTTCTAGAATTGTACTCACGTGTGGGCAAGTTTTGTCCTTCATAACTAAATCCCATCATGCGGAAACTAGTTCAACTGTCTATATAAACCTGTGTATTGGAAACCAGTATCTCAGAGCACTTCATTTGTACTACCACTGTATTTGTGTACTTTAACAATTGTGTAAATACATTCATAATAACTTCTTCTTTGGTGTAACTTACTTACTTACAATGAATCCTTACTCTTTACTTGGTATAACTTCCTTTTTTCTTTTCTTTTTTTTTTTAAGGGGCTTCTGTCCCTACAGTCATAGAATCATAGAATGGTTGGAGTTGGAAGGGACCTTAAAGATCATCAAGTTCCAACCCCCCTGCCATGTGCAAACCTTCAGATGTGTTGTGCTACTGAAACCTTCACTGAAGGGTTTTGGTGGTGATGCTCAGAATGCAGCATTTAGGGTAGACGGGAAGGAAGAGAAGGCCTTTTCATTGCTTTGCTCACAGAAAGCCTGTCTTTTGGCTCTTCCAAGATACTGCTGCTTTTCCAAAAGTCTTCTTTACAAATGCTTTCTCTTACCAAGCAGTACCTTGTGTTGATAGGAGGTACGGGAAGAGAATTGCAGTTGAGATTGATGGGTTCTGGGAGCTGGGATGAAAGCAAGAAAAACATTGAGCTCTACCCACAGTGCTGTATGTAATAAAATCCTGGCTTTTGCTCTCTAATTCTCAAAATTACATCTCTGTTCATAATCTGAGAGCAAATGCACCTTCCAGAAGCCTCTGTGTTTCTGATTAGCAGGCCTTTAAAACTTGGAAAGGTATTTAACTTATCCTCCCAGTTTTTCTTTAGAACAGGCTGTGTTCTTTTGCGGGGGAGAATACCACCTGTGTGCTCGTTTACCTGATCGTGATGGTTACAGAGTCCCTGAATTCTTTGTGTTACAAGCACCACGAAAACCATTGAAAATACAAAGTCCTTTGCTGTCAGAAATCTATTCAGTGAAAGCATTTCAGCCTCTCGTATATCTTCCATGTTCACTTCACAAAAGTCCTCAAAGTCTCCCTTGGAGGAGGGCAGGTAGAACTTGGAGGCATCTCATCCTTCATTCTCCCGTGGGGAAAAATGTGAGCACAACTGTTGTCTTTGCTTGCCCATGTCACAGACCTTGGAGTGGCAGCTCCAGCATAAAATCTGGCCAAGGCATTGCTTTTCAGAGGTTGAATTTCCCAACGAGGATTTTTCCAGTGAGTTTACAGGTTTGTAAGTAGATCATTGGCTGGAACATACATGTTCAGTTCAAGGATATTTATTTTCTCTTTGTAAAATAATGGAATAAAAAGTTATTTATTTTTGGTTTTGAGCTTTTGCTTTACAAAAGCAGCACTTAGTGTGTGTAAGATACTGAGGGGAATAAAACAAACACTGATGTTTCTTTACTAGTGCTGAGCCAGCTGGGCACAAATCTGGGTTTAATCCAGTTGTGAGGAAGCGTAATCCACCAGGAACTTAATCCCACAGCAACGTCGCTCCTAAAATTCACTGGATGAGACAGGATTTATAATCAAAAGGTTTTGCTGTTAGAAGAATCCCTCTGGCTTCCCTCTGGCTCACTCAGGTGACAATTACTGGCGTTCTCTCTGGATTGAAGCCATCGGAGGAGCTTGAATTGTCTGGACTATTTGCATCCTTCGGTAGTTTGGTACCAGGAGGGTGCTTAGAGGCCTGATTTTCAGGAAGAATCTGGTTCACAACAAAATCCTACTGACTTTATCGGCAAACATTTGCACAGGAGTAACACTTCATGACTTTTTTCTCAGCCATTGGTGTTTTTTTTCTCCTTAATCTTATTACGAGAATACACTTTGGTTCTTTTGACAAGACCATTGCGTGCTGCGGGCAGGGGGACAGCAGAAAATGAGACCTGAATATACATGAGCTACAAAAATACAGTCTACCCCCAAAAAAGTTGTTTTTTTTAAATAGTGTTCTTTGTTATTCTCATTTTGGGAAATTTCTGGGTACAAAATGCAGAGAGAAGATCTAGATCTGAGAAATATAAGCCTACTGGACAAATAGAAATGCGGAAAAAGGTGAAATTGTGTACTTAAGCCTTAGTCTACCCTGTTTCTGCTGTGACCAATCCAGTGTAGTTGACGTGGGGAGGGATGTGGAACAAAACAGGAATTGCTTTGGTTCATTATGCACTAGGAAGAAAACGTCTAGTCTGATCTCATAACCAGACAAAACATTTAGTTTAATTACAGTCCTCGGCTTGGTTGGGAGCTGCAGCCCTTACAGGCACAAAGGCAACGCAGCTTCTGGTATGTCCCATAACCCTTAAGGGGAGGATAAACCAGCAATTCTCACTATTTTCAAGTCATGTGCAGATTTTTTTTTCTTAAAAGACCCCAAACAGCAAACGTTTCTTTGCTCTCACTGCTAAGAAATCAGGTTTTAAGTTTGTCTGACATTGTCAACCCCTGGATCTTAAGCCATGTTTTTCAGCAGGACTGACAAGTCTTGTGCTATGTAAGCATTTTAAATACTAAAATCTGGGTACACTTCTTCATTGGGTCAGAGTTTTCCAGTGAAAGGCCTTAAACTGCTGAAACAATAGTAGATGAAGAGTGAGAAGAGTGGGAGCTGTGCTCATTTCCAACTGCTCCCAAGCATCCACCTACAGATAGCGAGGAGAGCTGCCAGCTGCAGTGTTACTGAGATGATGAAGCAGGTACTGAGATCAATCCAGGAACAAGCAGGAAATAACTCCAGGTAAGTAGTTTTTAACTCTCTCTGCCTCTTATCTTTCCATACTTTCAGACAAAGGCAGGGCTGGTGATCTCACAGGCTGCATCACAAAGAAGATACATTTAAGAGCCCTGACTTTTTCAGTTAGAGGCACCTTTTTCCTGCTGGCACAAAACCAAGCTGTTCCAGACCCATTCAGAAAGCTGCTAAAATAATATATGCCAAAGCCCTTGCTTCTCATACGCAGAACCTCTGCTATTGTGGAAGTTGTTTATTCTTCAAATATTGGTGGGTCCCCTTCCTTCAGCAGGTGCAGCAGCAGGGAGCCACCGCTCTGCAGCTCGGGACGTGCCCGTTTGCCTCCCCGGAGAATGGTCTGACTCCTTTTCATAGAATCGTA
>VXBW01001553.1:22704-37706 GCA_013400375.1 Thinocorus orbignyianus
CTGGACCTGTTCCAACAGTTCAATGTCCTTTCAGACTCAAGGAGTAACAAAAGCAAAGGTGAACTCTTTGGGTTCCTGTCTCCAGGACGAGCTGGCTGTGCACTAATAAATTCTGTCCTTTTGGTCCAGCCAACAACATTCATTCCTGCAGCAGCAAATGGCTCCATCAGGCCAGTGGGACAGCAAAGCATTTGGTTACACCTGAAATCTTCCCGATTTAAACTGGCATTAAAAAGGTAACAGCACGTTTATTCAAACCACAGGGGTTTATGTAATGTAGACTTACAATCTGCTCAGTGTAAATATACAGAGCAGCTTTCAAAGCTGAGCTTGGAGAGATCTCTCTGGGATTTCTCAGCAGAGATACTCAGAATTCAGCACAAAGAGTAAAATGTGGCTCTTGTTATAGTGAACAAACTGTAATTTTTATTCACGTGGGTATATCCTTGAAATTATACCTTGAGGAGCCAGTCTTAGCTGGCGTACCATAGCGTCCAAAAGAACCCACTGCCAGTGTATATATTCTTAAACTCTGTTTTCTTAGATTCTTTCAAGTTCTAAAGAGCATCACTTGACGGTATAGACAGGTTGCTGGCAGGCCAGTACTCAAAATATTTAGGGCTTTCTAAGTCAGGGCAGTTCAGAAAACTTTACCTGTAATCAGAACCTGCAGCACTTCAGGAGGACAAGGCCAGTAATTTCTATATGGGTCACCACAAAATTAATAAGCTATTACTTTAAATTAGTTGCTGATTTAAAGTTTTCTGCAGGATTGTTTGCAGCAGGAGCCCGTTCCTGGTTTGGAATTGGCCAAACTCTGAGTCAGGGCAAAACCAGTCCCCCTGCCCACACTGTGTCCTGGCTGCCCGTCAGCTCCGTGTCGCCTCTTGTTTGCTTCTCTATAAACGCTCTGCCTCTGCTCAGCCATTTGGGTATCTGCAAACAAAGCCCAAATTTCCAACTCTGGGTGTTAAAGTTATTTGTTCTAAGCTTATTTTCTCACACCCACCGTTTTCCACAACCAAATAAATATTTATTCACTACATTTGCAACAGTTTACTAGAAAAGCATAAAAAAAAACCCTAACTGTAAATGTACACATGACATTAAAGTGCATTAACAAGAAACAGAAAGTTCTCTCACTTGCACAGAACTGACGAGTAGCTCCATAATCCTAAACCCAAGTGTGGCAGAGACACAAACACACATCCCCAGGTCAGTCTTTACTGCTGGAACATGGAAGTGTTTCCATTCTCCTGAAAGCCCTCCCTTTAGGATTGCCCACCCCAAATGACCTTTTTCTGGGGATGTAGCAAAGGTGCACACGGGAATGTATTTTGGATTTGCATTTTGAAGTTTGCTTGCTTGCTTGGGGGAATGTTTGAATTTCTTTTTAGAGAAAAAGAAATTGTGAGACCCCACCTGGAGTCCTGTGTCCAGTTCTGGAGTCCTCAACATAGNAACTTGATGATCTTTAAGGTCCCTTCCAACTCTGACCATTCTAACCATTCTATGAAATGATTTTATATTGTCTAACACAGGTTGGTTTGGATGGAATTGAATATTAACAAGCACAAGTTCTGCCCAGCCCTGCACATGATCCCTTCCTACCATCTCCAGTCTCAGCTTCAGGGAACTGGCTGCTCTAGCAGCAGGTACTGGTGAAGATTTGCTGTGATACATGTAAGGACTGGAGAAAACTAAAATCTAGAAATTGTGATTTTAACCAGAGGGCTGCATTGCTTCAAGATTTTTAGTTCCACTCAAATCTTCTGGGCTCCAAATAGCTACAAGGTATTTTATTTAGAAATTTTTTAAAAAGCAAATCTATCTTTGTATAGGAGGAAGGAGAAAATAGTTGTATCTTTCCATTGCTCATTGTCTGGTAAACAGCCAAACCATCTCAGTTCTGCTCTACTGGGTATTTTGCATGTTTGATAGATATAGATTGATACATACATATATAAATATCTATATATATGCACACACACACATCTTTATATAGTCTCTGTGTGTTACAGGGATTTATACGCACGCTTTCCCCTTCATTAGGAAATTAAGGGCCCAAGGTCCATTACATGATGAAACATACAATATTTGAACCATAAATCCTATAGTACAGAATTTAAAGACTGTACAAAGATGTAAAAAGTTTTAAAAATTATGCCAGTCTGTGTACTAAAAGAACGTTCATTAGTTTCAGAGAAATAATCTCAGAAAGCTCTTTCCACTGGTTTATAGCATTATACTTGGATGTTTTGCACTTGCCTTGTTAGACTGTTTCCCTTCACAGACTGTTAAACAGATTAATGACCTGTGTGTCTAAAGAAATTACACTTGTTCCAATTGCGTGTGATGCAAGAGCAAATGGTAATGCTGTCTGTGAGATGCTTGGCAAATCAGCTGCAGAATTACCTGCCTTCTCTTCCCCCTTTTCATCTCTTTTTTTCAAATTGCATACTTTTAACCAGATGAAGGATGAACAGAGGTTGACTGAGGTAGATGCTGTGTGGAACTGTTCTGCTTGTGGCCCCGGGCAGCTCGGGTCTCTTTAGCGCTGCTTTATGGTTCTGACCATACGCATCCTCAATATGAAAGAGCAAAACTCTCACAAACTGCTCTTAGGGGGATCTCAGCAGTGTTGAGATTAAAGAAATACTGTACCAAAATCCCTGGAGGGGTTTAAAAGCAATTCCTTGTGAATTTACAGTAAGCAGAGTTAAGTTAATAAGGAGCCAGGCTAGTCCTGCTGAGAGAAAGTGTTCCAATACAACCCTCTCCTCCTATATGTGACATTTCCTGCCCGCCGTTCTAATCCAGTGCTGAGAACCTAAGGACTCCAGGCTCACCTTTTCTTTTTTATTATTTTCTAATGTCTTGGGATAAGAAAGAGGGAGGTCTGTAAAAGAGGAGCTCCATGTAAAAGCCTTTGTGACCGTGTCAGGAGGAGCAGTGGGTGTGTGCCTCAGCACAGCCCAGTGCACTGTCCCGCAGCCGGCTGGGCTCGGGCTCTGCCAGGCATGGAGGTAGAGCCCGTTTCTTCCCAAGGAAATAAAGGCAGCTGAAGGAAATGAGGAGTGGAGGGGCTGGCACACACCTGAACGGGGCAGAATGGAAACAGAGAGCGTAACTGGTTCCAGAACTCAGTCGTACTCCCAAGCCCCCCCAGTTTTGATGTTGCTCATCTCTTGTGTTGATGCTTCTTGTAAATAGTGAAAATGCGAACAGATTTTACAGCCTGTGGGAAACTCCTGAGCAACTGAAATTCCAACCCTTATTTCTCACAGTCAGTAAGAGTCCTGTGATTTGACCCCTGTCGTGCAGGGAGCATCTCCTGCTCTCACAAAGACCACAATCCAGTGGTAGGTCCGTGCTGGAAGTAGCACAAGAGCCCTGGCACTCCTGCTCATGGCTGTTCACCTTGGAGTCGAGGAAAAGAACTTGTATGAGCCAACAAGGCACTTGCCTGTGAACACTAGATTTACTTCAGAAATTATTTATGACCTCTTGTTACAATGTGTTCCCCTTGCCTTAGTAACTTCCTCTTCTGCCCCAACCACACAAAATTGTAACAACACTTCTTGTTTCCAGCCTAACCGTAAAAGTATTAGGTATGGAAAATGAAACAATGCTGGAAAGTCAGGATGGTAAGCCCAAAGTTTCAAGACATCACAGCCTAGACAATTCGCAGAATGTTGAGAAACTTCAAATTGTGCCAAAACCTGAGGTCAAAGGAATAACCATTTAGTTCTGTGATAACAGGACAGCATTATTTAGCAAAGAAATCTGGTGATCAAAACCATCAGTCAGACAAAAATGGCTGTTTGAGAACCTGAAATGACCTTTGGGAAGGTTTTTAGTTGTTGCTTTTGGAAGCAGAACAGGGTGCTCCAGTCTGAAAGCTGTGTCAGGTTTTCATTGAACCACCTGAAGCAGCCTCCAGGGATACCACAAGCTGAGCTGTAGATTCTGTTTTCTTCTTGCCCTCTCACAGGGTGGCTTCTGGAGCCAGCAGTGTTGTGTTCCAGGTACTGACTGAATCTTCAGCAAACTGGAGCTGAGCTCGGTGGTTCAAGTTCTTACAACTAAGATGTGCCAGTGCAATTCCTGCCACTAAATTAATAAAAGGTTTTAAAGTAACGCACTATATGGGATAGAAAAATAAACCGTTTATTCAGTGCAGCATCCATTGCTTTTTCTTAAAAAAAAAAAAAAGTCATGATCCTAACTTTGCTGTGCAAGGTTGCCCTAACAATGCAAAAACATTCTGAAGAAACTACCAGACTGGAAGCTGATATCTAAAACGGTTCCATTAGGGAATGGTTCATGGTTTTGGCACTTTGTTGGATTCACTGTATGTTTCTGTTAAAATGGTCCAGGATGAAACAACTAATGGTGTTATTTTTAGAAGGGATACATGGTTTTAAGAGATTAGGGTCTTTCAGTTTGTTTTTTTTCTTCAGCTTTTCAGTTACTAAGTGGAACAATTTTGGCACCTGAAAGCAAATATTCCTCTGCTGTCAACAAGAAAACTGAATCTGTTACACTCAGTCTGTTTTGAGGATTGTGCTGTAGTCAGAAAGTCTAGGGAGCTTTTTATAAACATATCAGAAAGGTGTGTGGTATGATTTTGGATAAAAGACTGCATTTCTTGCATGTGTTTGGTGAAAAAAAAATCCAGAATACTTTCCTTCTTTTTGTATTCAGTGTCCTCACAATGAAACCTTTCCCTTCCTACATTTCTTCAAATGTGCTATCGCTGCCTTGTCTGATCTGTTTCTTCTCCTTCCTCACACCAACGGCAGAGAAGATGTAAAGACTGGCCAGAGACTCCCCGTTCTGTTTGTGCAATGAGAAGCAGAGCCAGCCCCGTTCTCAGCTGGTCCTTAGGCATTGCTGTTTCAAATATCACCAACAGTTTTACTGTGTTTCCTCAACCAGTAAGAATAGCACCTTGAATGTCCGTGGATTAAGCAAAAGGACAGGGAAGTAGGGTAGATGGAGGAAAAGGGGGGTGGGGTGGGGGGAAGTTAAGACCTTCCTATGTTGCATTTTAAAGGTGGTTAACGTTTCAAAATAGTCCAGTCCCTTCCCTAAGTCTACCCCCTCTACTTTATAGGTCATCTGGAAACTTGGGCTGTTTATTTTACATACAGAAGGGAGTGTAGTTCAGAAGATTCTAAACCTATTACCTGTCTTCTCCATGTTACTTTAGTTATTTTTCAATCCTGCAGGGAAACTGTGCTGGAAACTGGGGATGTAAAAGTAGGGCTGACTTTACTTGTGGTCTGCCAGGATCCATTCTGCTCATTTTATTATTATTTTTTTAGTACTACCTGGGAATACCACTGGAGTGATCTGCTGAGGACAGTATCTCTAATGTGCCTTCCCACATACAGTATTTCCAGATGATAATGACAAGATTACAGATTTAGACAAAACTCAGAAATAAATTTACATAAATCAAAGTAACAGATATTATCAAAATTAAATTAGGGCTGAGCCAATTCATCTAAAAATCTAAAAAAGTAAGAAATTCAAAAACCTAATGGAGACCTTTAAGTTCCTGAGATTTTTCTCCATCTCAAACTCTTTCCCCTTCACAAAGAACACAGAAAGGGAAATTATATGTAGCCGCACAGCAAGCACAGTGATTTCACCACTATTGTCTGAAAACACACATATGATTCCACTTTTCTTAAAAAATATTCTTCCTATATCTTTTCCAAGTGAGCAGTTTCTGGTGATGCATAGCAAGACTCTACTCGTGTTTATAAAAGCTTTGAAAGTTTACATAAAAAGTATAACCACGATACTCCACCTTTTACTGTTAAAGCTAATTTTCCCATAAAAGGTTGTCTAGCTGATCAGCTCCCAGAGATGCCTGATGAGCTAAACGGCCTCCAGTTAATAAAGCAGATGGCCCAGCCCTAAACTAGTTCTATTTCTAAAATAAATAGTGTTGAAAATCTTTCTTTTCTAAACACTTTGCCGGTGTCCTGTCACGCTCACACACACGTTTCGGGGTTAGTTACAACTTCACCATTTTTTTCAGGCTCATCTTTCAGAAACTGTTCCACTTCAATAGAGTCCACCTTGGCATCTTCAGGAGTTTTGTCTTCAGATTTGTTTAATTCCTCTCTTTCTGCTGCTTCTTCTTTTGTGTGTGGTTCTTCTGGTTTTTTCTTAATGCAGAAGAAATTTCCCAAGGCCAATACGAGTGCTGAGGTGGTAACTTCGATTCCAGCAATAATAAAAACAAACATGTACCTTCCCGTTGCATCCAAGAGTTTTCCTGAAAAAAGACAACATTATGGGTAATTAACAAAAGTTACTGTCTTGCAATGGATTTTTTTCCTGCTTTTTTACAACATTTAAACAACTGTCTAAAGTTCTGTGATGTTCTAAGCGAGGTTTTTGAAACAGCATTTTAATAAGTTTATAACAAGTGTAGGCTTTCAGTAGGAGAAAGAGAATCATCTCCAGACAGCAACTTAACTAACCCTGAAATGGATCCAAGGGAAAGATTCATCCCACCCTGCCTTGAACCACTTCAGATTGTAACTGCCAAAAGTCATCAAAGCCTGTGCTACACGAGTACAATATGCAACTCTTGAGTGACTCATGTTTCTCTGCTCCCTTATCACAGAATCATAGAATGGTCAGAGTTGGAAGGGACCTTAAAGATCATCCAGTTCCAACCCCCCTGCCATGGGCAGGGACACCTCTCCCTAGAGCAGGTTGCTCCAAGCCCCATCCAGCCTGGCCTTGAACACTTCCAGGGATGGGGCATCAACAACTTCCCTGGGCAACCTGTTCCAGTGCCTCACCACCCTCACACCAAAGAACTTCTTCCTAATATCTCATCTAAATCTCCCCTCTTCCAATTTAAAACCATTACCCCTCGTCCTGTCACTAGACTTCCTGACCAAGAGTCCCTCCCCAGCTCTCCTGGAGCTCCCTTCAGATCCTGGAAGGCTGCTCTCAGGTCTCCCCGGAGCCTTCTCTTCTCCAGGCTGAACAGCCCCAGCTCTCTCAGCCTGTCCTCACAGCAGAGGTGCTCCAGCCCTCTGAGCATCTTGGTGGCCCTGCGCTGGACCTGTTCCAACAGTTCAATGGCCTTTCTGTGTTGAGGACTCCAGAACTGGACACAGGACTCCATACTTATACTCCATACTGTACTTATCATACAATTTGTGAGAATGGATGCAATGCAAATGATTTTGAATTCTGAACTAAAGGGAATACTCACCCGCTGATGGTGGACCAATAAGAACAGCCATAGCTTCCGCCAGGAGCACTAAACCGATAGCACTGGAAAACTTCTGAGTTCCAACAATAGCCATGAGAACTTCAAACTGAAGAGCACCTACCATTCCGTAGGAAATGCCAAAGAAAATGCAAAAGACCACCAGGCCAGCATAATCAACAGACATAGAACCCATGAGATCTGTAAAGCCATTGAAAATCATAGCAAAACTGAAGAGGTAGACACAGCGCGGTCTAACCCATTTAAGACCAGCTACCATTCCACAAATAGGCCGAGCAAAAATATCAATGAATCCCAGAATAGTCAGAAGAAAAGCTGCTTTAGTGTCTTGATACCCTAAATCCTTGGCATAACTCACAACAAAAACTGGGGGAACAAAGAGGCCGAGAACCATGATAGATGCTGCTAGCGTGTAGATTACAAAACCACCGTCTTTAAACACACTGAAATCCAGGAGTTTTTTCTTTGCTTTCTTCTCAGCTGATTCTTTGGTAGCTTCGGACGTTTTGGGTGGCTCCAAAGGTCTCATTAATGCTCCACATACACAGCAGTTGAGCAGCATCCCACCCAGTATAAGGAATCCTCCTCTCCAGCCATACTCGTGTTGCAGTATCTGTCCCAACGGTGAGAGAGCACAAAGAAAGACTGGACTCCCTGCAGCAGACAGTCCGTTGGCTAAGGGACGGCGTTTGTCAAAGTAACGGTTTAACATGATCAGTGAGGGCTGAAAGTTTAGTGCCAGACCCAAACCTGTAACAGCAGGTACACAAAAATTAATGCTTGCCTACAATATCACTATTAAAAAACTCTATTTACAGTTTTTCCTGATTTATGACTTCAAAGAGTTCTATTTCAAATGGATAAAAGAATTCTAAGATAACATTTGTACAAGCATTCCACCTCCATCATATTCTTGTACCCTGGGGTTACACTTCACTGATTACAGCAGCAGCTGTTAAACATACCAGAAAAGTTAACATTTGTAAAAAAATAGTTTAACTCCCCATTTATCAGCCTTCTTTATAAAAGCCCATTTGGATGATCCTGATAATTTAGACATTTGTCACTTATACCAGGCTTCAACCTAAAGCTGAGGCATTACTTGGTTCATTTTCAGCCACGCACACTGCTTACCAGTAATCACCCCCGCAGTCAGGTAGATCTGAACAATGCTCGTGCAGAAGGAGGCGATCACCATCCCCATGGAGGCAAAAAGGCCGCCCACCAGCATGACAGGGCGACAGCCGAAGCGATTGACACACACGCTACAGAGTGGACCTGGGCAAGGAAAGCAAGTTAACAGTTGCTAAGATAAACCAATTTTTGCACTTGATTTTATGTCACTTTGCATTTCTTTGGTGGATTTGGCTGTCTTAGGTTTATGGTTGGACTCCATGATCTTAAAGGCCTTTTCTAACCTAAATGAGCCCGTGAGACTATCTGTACTTTGTCCATACTGTCAGGCCAATCCAGAAGAGTGTTCTTGCCTCTACAGTCATGGAATTATGAAATCAGGGAGTTGTCAGAGTTGGAACAGACCTCTAGAGATCATCTAGTCCAACTTCCCTGCTAAAGCAGGGCTGCCCAGAGCACATGCCAGCTCTCTTTGCCCTTCCTCACAAGGCAGATGCTCCAATCCCTTAATCGTCTTTGTTGCCCTGTGCTAGACTCTCTCCAGTAGTTCCCTGTCTTTCTTGAACTGGGGAGCCCAGAATTGGATGCAGTACTCCAGAGGTGGCTTCACCAGTCAAATACTTAGCCTTTTTCATCTTCAGTGCACCGTGCAATTTTTCTGTTTCACTGTCTTTAGTAGCTACTGAGTTACAGACTTCATTTTACATGCAAGCTGGATGTGCTTAAATAACTTTTGGATTTATGTGATTAATAGTAATTCTTCTTTGGAATGCCTTACTTGCACACAGGTAATGACATGCAGTCATGACTCACACTGTAAATGACTGATTTACAAACATAATTGTATGATGCAATACTGTTTCAAAACAAAAGAACTACCTACCTGTTCCATAAAGCATGGCCAACAGAATGGAGGAAATCCATGCAGTGTCACTATATCCAATGCCAAATTCCCGGATAAGTTCTTTAAAGAAGACACTGACTGCCTTAGGAAAGGCATAGGAGAACCCTGTGATGATGAAGCAGCCAAAAAGGACAGCCCAGCCCCAGCCTCCATCGGGGGCTTTGACACCAGATGGACCATCATCAGCTACGACAGCTCCCATGATGAAGCTCAAGAGTGTTCCCTGAGAAACAAGAAGCAATTAAGGTCTATAGACATCGGTACAATTATCTAACTAAAAAAAAGGCAGAAATTGCACTACAGTTAAAGTTACAAATAAGATACGGGACTAGCTTAAATACAAATTCTGAAGATGCAGTACAATTTTAACTATTCCTTGTTTGCGTTTAGTCCTTACAAAGCATGCAAAAAAAATTACCAAAAAAATTATATGCACACAGTTGTGTTTTAAATGAACGTCCAGTATCTGAAGGGAGCTCCAGGAGAGTTGGAGATGGACTCTTTGACAGGGAATGGAGTGACAGGACGAGGAGTAATGGTTTAAAATTGGAAGAGAGGAGATTTAAATTAGATACCAGAAGAAATTCTTTGCTGTGAGGGTGGTGAGACCCTGGAACAGGTTGCCCAGAGAAGCTGTGGCTGCCCCATCCCTTGAACCCCTTGTTCAAGGTCAGGTTGGATGGGGCTTGGAGCAACCTGCTCAAGTGAGAGGTGTCCCTACCCAGGGCAGGGGGGTTGGAACTCGATCCTTAAGGTGCCTTCCAATTCTAACCATTCTATGATTCTGATGAGTTGTTGGTTCTCATGACACCGTTACCTCTGTAATGTGAATGAGAACAGGTAAAATGCTGACTCCAACAGCTCAGAGCTCATGTGTCTGTAACACCACGAAGATGAAGGAGCCGAGGGGCAGGAGGAACCATCGCTCCCGACCACTTCCACACTGTCAGAGGGAATACTTCCTTCGGAGTGAATGTTTACACGTGGGGGGAAGAGCTGTGCGATTCTTACTCCTTTGCCTTAACCATCTAGTGGTGACATGAAGCCGGTAACAACAGGTGAGCACGTTTTGTTGAAAAACAGAGACCGTCAGTCTCTCAGATGGCACTGGGCTCGAACGGGCCTCCTCCTTCCCGCAGCAGACAGGGCTCACGGGGCACCTCCCGCTGAGGCGGCTCCCACGACCGGGCTGGGCCCCTCTCGCTGAGGCGCCGCCGGACCCCGCCATCCCCTTAGGCGAGTCACCGCTCAAAGCCGAGCCTCACGCAAACGACACCCTGGAGGCGGGGCTCGGTTACCGCCTCGCCGCGATCCTTCCGGGCACGTCCCAGCCCTCCCGGAGCCGCTCCCGCCCGTTCCCGCCGGCGGCNGAGGGGGCGCGAGGGGGGCGGAGCCGCCGCAGCAGCAGCAGGGGGCTGCGCGCGCGCGCTGCCCCTGGCGCAAGGGCTCGCGGCGAGAGGCGCTGAGGCGGCGGGGCGTCTGTGAGACCTGAGGCGGGGAATGGGGGGGTCTCCATAACGGCCTGGGCCCCCGCAACGGGGGAAAAGCAGGGCTTGGGGATGGATGCGGGGAAAGAAGAGGGCTTGGGGATGGATACAAGGAAAGAGGAGGCCTTGGGGATGCGGGAAAAGGCGCCGATCCCGGCGTATTGGGGAAAGAAACGTCCATTTGCTCTTCCTCAGGTATCACCTTTGGCTGAAAATCACCACAGATCGAGCCCGCACACACACACGCACACAGCAGTACCGACCCACCGGCTCGGTCCATCCGCTGAGGGGCGGTTACTGCATGGGCAGCAAAAAGAGCGTTAACCAGGCCCCGTCCCCGTGAGCGCAGCAGAAGATTCTCTTCAACCCGCTGGTTATGCCCTGACCCGGGGAGACTCCCCCCTGCACCCCGGGGCTGGCTGAGGCCGCAGTGGGCTCCTGCTGGGCCCGCACAGACTGTGTTTTCCTCATCGTTTGGCTTCAAAACCACCAAAGCCTCACAGAGAGAGGGAGGCAACTGGCTCAACTGTGGCAAGAGTTTTGCCCCACTGCTCTGCTTCTGCCAGCTCAGCCCTGCTCGAAGCGGGGGGATCCCATCCCGTCCCATCCCATCCCATCGGCTGCAGCTCAGCTCCTGTCCCAGCGCAACCAACGGGACAGCATTGCTCAGGATCTGCTCCGGATTCATTCCCATTACAAACCTGTCCTGTTGCTTTCGGTGACGCGTACAACAAAGGGAGCAAATGTGGTTAAAAATCGGTGGGGATGCCATGCTCCTGAGATTATCTTCCTGTTGCCGTGGAAACTAATACAGGCTCAGTTGGGAGGAAATATTAGGTGATTGTAGGTAGCATTGTGGGGGGTGAGTTTGGTGTGACAGTGCGGTGTATACAAAAGGAGAGCCTTTGTATGATAAAAAGGAGCAGATAGAAGTTGCAAGAATCTAATAACGTGTGCAGCCAATACCCTTATTTGCCACAGAGCAGTACTTTACTCAGCAGCAAGGGTAGGGAGGGCATTTGTGAGTATGCAGGCTGACCTACATATGGCATATACAGCAGAAATCTGCCCAGCTTTCAATTCCTAGAATAAAGAATGGTTATCAGAAATTAAACATGAACTTTCATGTAGGGAACCCTTCAGGCTGGAATTCAGGCAGGAACCCCACTAGGTTAAGAATGCTACAATCACAAAATGAGGAAGACCGTCTAAGCCGAGCAATGCAGAGATCCTCCTTTGGTTTCTTATCTGTGGAATGAAGCGGATAATCGCCCTGCCTTCACAGGGAGCTGGGCATATGGATGCGCTGGAAAGCGCAGAGTGCTTAGTACTGTGTCAACAGGAGTCATAAACCTCCTATATTTGCCCAAGGGTATTAAAATCTAAGCAGACTAAACAAAAGATGTATGTTATTGTTGTTCATTTGGAGTGAAGAATCCTAAGACTAACCAACTCTACTGGAATTTTGTAGGAAATGACCCCTGCAAAAATAATTTTATTCTAATATCCTCCAGACCCTGGTTACAGCTCTCTACGTATAAAACAACTACTCTTTGCATTGACATTACTGGTATCTGCCTTTTCAGCATGACTTCAGCTCCTTCCTGATGCTCTAAAGCACTAATGCACACATCTTTAATTCAAATTTTATTACAGCTCATCCCTAGGTACTTCATACAAGCCATTTCGATGTGCCCCTGGTATGGCACAGCAGTGCGTTTCTTGTGGCCCATCTATTTAAATAGCAGTCGATTGATCTATACGTTCATTTCCAAAGGCTGCTGCAAACTCCTGCTCCCTACAAAATCATTCCTGCCTTCAGCGATGCCTGCCCTGACCGCCTGTCCTCCCTGCCAGGCCCTGTGCTGACTTTCACTCTCCCATTTTGGCCTCCTCCATTTCCTGAGAGACAGTTATTTTTCCAGTTCCACTGCCTCCGTGTGTCTGAAGGCTTTGCCAGCTTTCACCAACCTCTCCTCTTTCCCTCAAAACTCTAGGATAAACCACACGGCAATTCAGTGCCATCTGTAGCTGTAGGTGATGTTCCATACCAACACTTCCAATTGATCAATCTCAAATCTCCACTCAGCCTCAAACCATGTTGGTGTTCGCTGCTACAGAGCTGCAAGCAACATCCATCACAAGTTACCCACGGGCTGCAGGGACACACTCGGTCCATGCTGCAATTTTTTGGGTGGCAAATCCTACTAACCAGGGTAGATTCTGTTCTGGGGGTAAAATGCTCTACAGGGGAAGCTGCACTTCTTATTTATGTTATGAAAATGTTAGAACCTTGTTCTTTGCATTATTTGGGAAAATCAGATTATATTATTGGCTTCTTGGTTGCTTTTTTTAAATTTATATTATTTTTACATAATGAGCGTGTTACCAACAAGTACCCTTAACTTCCACTGTGCCATAAGCAAAAGAGTCACAGCTCTGCACGATAACTTCATGTTTAGAGAAATATTGTGGCTTTCTTAACAAGAAACTGCTCTTTTAATTTTGAGATAAATACACACATAAATATTATCTTTAATTAGGAATGCAACAGTAACTAACAGTTCAATCTTCTCAGGTCCCACCTTTGAACCAAACACACTAGTTCTCTAACAGCAGCACTGCCCACCTCCCTGGTGATTGTCTCTTTAACAAATGCCCTGTTTCTGGAGAAGCAAACTTATTTTTCTAAAGCCTACTGGGTTTTTTTTAAACCACAGCCACTACCATAAATGCATTAATGTCAGCATCACAGCTGCACCTTAACACCAGACAAGACATGCCCTTTCTGTGTGCACAGAAAAAGCCACAACCATGCCTCCAGTTGCACTTGAATTATCTGGCTGCTTTCCACAATGCTTTCAAAAATAGAAGTTGCAGAATCCCAGCTTCACTCCAATACTTACGATTCATCCTTCACGTATCATGGAAATTAATTTCATCTCTGCAGCTCTGGTGGCTTTGCAATGTGTCTGAGCTTTAGAAAAAAAATAAAAATAGCAGTTCTTGCCAACTGTAGGAAAGTGACCTTATTTTGTCTAGTATGAAACCAAAAAGTGAAAGAGCTAGATGAATATTAATTAAGGGTCCAGTCCTGTCACCAGCTGGATGTATGTGCTTTTTTTTGGTGGAATGCCATGGAACTACCCTGACACAAAAAAGTGCTGGCGTGGACACGACTGCTGCTCAGGCAAGGTTTGCACACGCAGCTGAACAGAGTGGGGAGAGATCATCTGGCCAAGAGATGTCATTTTACACCATCACTTGGGACAGAGAAGCTGCCTTACATGGTGCCATCCATCGGGATACGGCAATTCCCACTTCAGCCACAATTTAAAGTGTCAACTTCATATTCCTGTCACGTACCTTGAGTTATAGGTGGGACCGAACCCCAACAGGTGTATTACCGTACTCAGAGCTTCTGCTTTACATTTTTAAACCGCCGGTTGCCACACCTTCGCAATCTACCGCTCCCCGGGAAACAAATATTGCCAAACCCGACGTGACTTCACTCCGTGACCTAAACTCAACGGGTTTCCCACACCTTTACGCAAAAAAAAGGCACCCAAAGGCGCTGACGAAGGGCGCGTTCCCGCAACCGGCGCTAACGGTCCGCGCCGGGGAGAGGAAGTCGGGTCCTCTACAATCCACCCGCACTTCGGGGCTTCTCCTTTTTTTTTTTTTCAAAATAAAGCAAAAACCGGAGGAGCCCCTTCCCCGCCGGTTACGAGCAGCGCCGACCACGGGGTTATTNTTATTATCCCCCCGCCGGGGCGGAGGGGCCGCGGGGCCTCCGGCGGAGGCGGGGGGAGGTGCGGGGTCAGGAGAACAATAGCGGCGGTGCTCGGCGGCGCCAACGGCAGGGACCGGCGCTCCGGGGTGGGCACGGGGCCGAGACGGCTCCGCCGGTGCCGAGGCAGCCCCGAGATGCCGCGACCGGGCGCCTCACCTTCCCCGGTTCGCCATCGCGGAACAGTGTAACGGCGCTACCCCCCACCACCCCCACCACCCGGGGCACCGGCGATGCCCCAAGGAGGGCACGGTCCCTCTGGCGTCCCCACCACGCTGTGACAAAGGGAACGCGGGACCTCTCCCCCCACACATCCCTCTACACGGGGGGCTCAGCATCCACACCAACGGTGAGCCAGGGGGCGGCGGAGGCGGGGATGGCGCGGAGACCCCCTGCCGCCCGGTACCGGGCTGAGGT
>VXBW01001553.1:44580-77878 GCA_013400375.1 Thinocorus orbignyianus
GGGGATCTGCCCACTGGCCGCTGCCCTGGCAGCGCTTTCTTTCGCTCCCACTCGATGATGCCTTCCTCTCCCTCTCTGCACTGAAGGTGTGCAGCCCTCTAGTCCCACAGAGGGCTTGGACCCTGGCTTGCCCATAGCCTTTCCGTCCTCCATCCTTGTGGCTGTCCCTCCCCGCCATCCCTGCAGGTATTTGCTCTGGGGACTGGACTCATGGTGTGTCGCCCTCTGTCTGCTTTCCAGGACGGTCTCTGGAATATGCACCCATTTCTCAGTTCCAGGAGTACATGTTTCTTCCTGACTTATGTTATCTTATGCTTCCTTCTCTCCTGTCTGTCTGGCCTCATGGCAGAGCCTGCCATCAGGTTGTCACGTACCCTGCAGTATAGCCTGCCCCGGCGCTTTGCCAGAAGTGTGGCCCTGCTCAGTTCCTGGCAGCCCAGGTTTCTCTGGCATGTTATTGATCCTTATCCCATCCCACAGCTTCTGCTAAATTTTGTCTCTTTTCATCAGATTATATTAGGCATGACGTATGTTTGCTATTTTATATCTCTAGCCTTACTTGTAAACAGCGAACCAGCTACTAGCAGTAAAGAAAGAGACAGCACACAAGTATGGTTGGGTTTCCTTTTTTTTTATTTTTTTTATTTCTTGGTTGGTTTGTTGTTTGGGTTTTTTTTTGCAACGATGCTATGGCACAGTGAAACGGCTGTGCTAATAACCAGGTGGTCTTGGTTCTGTCTGTTACTGCTTCATTAAGGAAAACAGCTGTGCCTAGAGGTAACCAACTGATACTGCCTGTGTGGTGTTTTCTTACTCCTCCTTCCTTTTCTTTTGAAAGGAAGGGGAGAAATCCTGGTGTATTAGCCCTGCTGGCCTGTTATGGGCGTCTTATTCTTGGTACAATAAGGAAATGTTGTAAGGGTAGCAAGGAAGAGAGAAGCAAGTACAGATTTTTTAGACTTTGAACAAAATGTTAAAGCTTTACATCTCTTTGACAAATAGGGATTGTATGGAAGTCTGAAGGTTCTCAAGTGTTATTCTGAAATGTTCTTCAGCATCACCTCGTTCTCCTTATTTGGTTGAAAAGCGACTACCTCAATCACAGTGCCTGCAGCCTTGTTGTTGAAGCAGTGTTTTAGTAGCAACAGATGTGAAGTCTCCGCTGAATCGGATACGCCAACCATGTTCAATTGCGTGAGATTTACAGCTGAGCAACTGCTTTCCTCTGATAAAGGGGCTGCTGTGAGTCCCATTAGGGCCTGATGGGAGGGAAGAGCAGCACCCATCACTCACTTCTTTCTGGATATCCTAGAAGTAAGTGGTTGGACTGGAATGGGTATCTGTGCCGTTTAGGTTGTGTGGGTAAGCTGTGCTTGTTGTAAGGTATTGTAATTTATTTGTATGCTGTTCCCTAAATCATCTTTTAGTGTCATCATAAATAGGTTTGCTCTTCTCCTTTTGACTGTAAGACAACCAGGCAATTGGCACAATTTCTATCTAAAATTACCCTCTTGTTTCCTTTATGCCTTAATGGGTATAGACTGAGCATGATTTTTGTCAGTGTCTTGAGTCCAGAAAGCATCTCACAGATATTTGTTATCTTTAATGTATTTATGATTGGGGTGGAAGGGTGGAGAAGTCAGATTTAGTTAATCTTTATAACTGTGGTAGCCATCAGATGCATTTGGAGAAACAGTAGCTGAAAGGAAGATAAAGAGCAAATCTTTCTTAGCATTGCATGTTATAGGGAGGGAAGCAATGCTGTTCGTAAATACCCCTGACAGTGACTTTTACAAAAAATATCTGTTTGTGCTTACCCAGATGAAGAAGATACTACTTATGCTACTTTCTGCGTGGTAACACAATTTGAAGATTGCCAACAAGAAGCAGAATATGAGGAGAAAACTTAATTTATTTTAATTGCCTTAGGGATAAATGTGAAATCTAGGCTAGCGGAGTTGAAAGACCACCGGGTCATTGTGTCCTCGAGCAGTGTTTGTTACTCAGTGTACTTGGGAAGAGCAAGCTTGCCCTTTTTATTTTTATTAATACTTGTCACATCCAAAGATCAGAGACTCATTTTTTTTGATCCTGGGGAGTTAAGAGTTTTCTAGTGTGTTGAGGGGGGAGGGGAAGGGGATGGAATTGATTAAACTGTGGCATCTTTTAACATCGAGATGTTGCATCGTTTTTGCTGATCTGGAAATCTCCCTTTCGTTTAAAGAGATTAAAGGGCCACTATTTGAAAGGCGTGCTTGTCTGATTTGTTCTCTGCATCCCTGTGCTTATCCAGATGGGATTATCTGCAGCCACTGACACATAATAATATTGTACAGTGAGAGAAGCTGCAGTGGGGAAATCTCTGAAGAGATCTGAGCAAAAAGTACCATATTTTTATTGTTTTTTAAAGCAACCACGATGCTCAGAAATAATGTTTTTTATTCTATAGAATTTATAATTAGATATGAGGCAGTGGAGAATAAACAATAGGAAGAGATGGGAGTGAAGCAGGTAAAGGATTTTACCAGTAAAAGCACAACCTCTATGTTGTTTATTTGCTTTTTAGTTTTCAAGATGCAGTTAATATGTTACTGAAATACAGCTGTTCCCTCATAGCTGTTGGCCTTTCTGCAAAGTAGCTTAAAGGTGGATTTCACTGTGAACAGAGCAGCAGCTTTGTAGTCCCACGAGTAACTGTGGTAGGAAAAGACTTAGAGGAAGAAGGTGGCTTGTAAGAAAGATGGGCACAAACTTTTTAGCAGGGCATGTTGCAGTAGCACAAGGGCTAATGGCTCTAAACTAAAAGAGGGTAGAGTTAGACTACAGGAAGAAATCTTATGCTGAGGATTTTAAAATTCACTAGTAATTAATTATCAGCTATGCAGTAGGTGGGGAGTGACAACATACTTGATTTTTATTAGTTATCAGTCTTAACTGTCTTCTGTCAGCTCCTGTTTCAGATTTATAGAAGTGTTACAAATGGAGAAAGAACTAAATGATCCCCTTCAGTGGAAAGAAAAAGAAGGGAAAGAGCTGCATGCTTGCCAGTTCCTGTGTCAAAAGAAAATGCTGCAAGGTGTCAAAAAGCAACTCCAAGACATGTGTGAAAAGTTTAACAGACTGAAAGAAGATTTTGTCTATAACCTAAGAATTTTAGAAGAGAGAGATAAAGAGCTGGAACACTATGATATCACAGTCACTCATCTGAAAATATCTGAAAATGCTAAACTGGCTGAGATTAGTGATCTTAGAATTCAACTGGGTAAAGTGGAGCAAATGCTCGTCAAGGAGAGAAGAAAAAGATGTGAACTTTATTATCGGTATCAAAACTACATTGAAGAACATAAATTGGAGCTGGAACAGTTCTGCGGGTGAGATGTGACTTCCTTAGAATGGTATGCAGGAAAACAGAAATTTAGTTTCTCAAAGGTGTATTTGGATTGGGATAAAGCAATAACATCATTCATACAGTAGAGAGCACTTTGAGCATGGAGATAAGATTATCGGTTCTGACAGAGGATCGTCTGGAACGTGAACAGAGTGAGGACTAACAGAAGTGACTTGGGCTGTCTTTACACCTCCTGTATCTTGGCTTCCACAGTAAAGTCTGATTTCTGGCCACATGTTAGAGAAAGGATAGCATTAAATGAGGATGCCCTTAAAAGTACAGCATATTCCTACGTAACTGACAAGGGTCTATGTTGGGGAGGCAATAAGGCTGCATGGAGATGGTGTAATTATAAGGGAAAGGCAGTGTGGGGAACAGAAAAGGAGTTGTCAGAAGGAAATGCTTTTTCCTTGGGTGCTGAAAGACCTCTGTGAAATAAGGTAAAGCTGAAACTATTGTGATATGTCTCCTGTACCAAGGTGCACTTGTGTTCTGTGTGTGTGAAGAGACAAATCATAATGGTATCAGCCATTGTCAATAATATTATCTAAGGTTACTGGGCATTAATTGCAATGTTTTACAGTTGTTGGGCTATACCATGAGTTGGGTTTGTGCACTCTTAAATACATTTTGCCCCATCTTCTCTGATGGTTCTCTGAAGGAAAGAACTCTGGGCATATCAAGTCATAGGACCAAGATTTATGACTCATTTTCATCTGCTGTATATGAAGATAGCTAAAGCAATGCACTTACTTAGTTTGGCCATTCTGACCAATTTTTATTATTCCATATAGACGTCTAAGCCTTGTGTGGATAGGGGGTGGGGAATAAACACTTACTTCTTGAGACCTATCTGCTCATCATTCTTGTTTAATATAGCTACTATCTTTAGATATAACTTCAGATGTATCTTCAGGATCTTTGGGATTATTCTCCATTTAAGATGGTAACTGCTGTGAAGTGTTCTGGGTCAAACTGCAATTATAATGTAGAGATCACTGAATAAGTTTTAAATAACTTATTTTAGTTATTAGAAGTGATCTGGAACTCCTCAAAGGTCACTGACTACCTGACCGATGTTACCGTGGTGCTGGAGCATATGCAAATTCATTTAAAGCCAGTTCAGGAATTCTATAATGGAGCATGTCCTTTGGGAATGGAAGGAGGGGTTTGGTCCTTTACACCCAGCATTGCTGCTTTGCCAGGCTGAGCTGGATACTGATTGCTGAGCAGTACAGCAATTATTCCTCTGATCTGCCTTGCCCTGGAGGGCTGTAGGATGAACGAGGGAGGTGTTAAAGCATCTGTCTAGACTGCACTGAGACAACACTTCTATTAGACTTTATGTGAATAAGTGTTGGGTATAGGATTTGAATTAATTCGGGTGAAGTGCAAATTCAAAAGCAAAACCTAGCAGAATATGACAGTGGATATGTATTTAGTTGTTTGACGCTGCAGTTCTAGCTTGCAGTTCTGTCTGTGTAGTTGTTATGTCATCAACCTTATCTAACCAAATGCAGCAGTCATTAGCTACGTAAAGGAACTGTAATACAGAAGTGAAAGTAATGGGAAGGTTGCAGAGCTGCATGATACCCATTCAGATCTGTTTGGCCGTCTAACATGTGACACTGAGCCTGTTGAGTCTTGTGGGGATGAATCCAAAGCTTGAAAAGGTTCAGTGTGTCATTAGAGAACTCACTGGTTACATAGCAGTGTAAGCTCTTTGGATTTGTTGGAAATGCTGGCCTTGCTGGTATTCTTCCACTGTATCTCAGAGAAACATTTTTTTATTGATAGCAAATAAAAATATTGGGGGAAGGAGAGGAAAAGATATAGAGCTGCTGCTATTTTTAAGTGTGTTTAAAAGCTCATATTTCTGCTGGGCAACTCTTGTTTTGCAATTTCTTCTTATGTAACAGAAATTTTGGGGTGGAGGAAGAAATCTGCTGTACTTAAGTGGAAGTCTTGCACTGCTTTTCAGCAGATTCTCAATATTTCACATGCAACTGACTTTTGAAGTATAGTTTTGAGAAACAGCATACACTTTTATAAATTGGTTTCAATTAACTTATGAGAAGAAATTTTATGGTGACTGTTTCTTTAGGAAACTACAGCATCTTGTGTTTATAGTTACATATATGTGCCTCATTAGGTCACCAGAGATGCTCTTGAATGTAAATTTGGTTTATTTTTGTTTGTAGCTCTAGGATTAGTCACATAAATCATCAGCATGAGGAATCTGTGAACCTGAAAGGGAGAAAAATCCAAGATCTGGAAGGAGAGCTTGCTTGTGAGAAACAGGTATAAGAATATGGAGAAACAATGTTGTGTTGCTGCAGTGCCATCTTTCTGAAAAAAGCAATCCTTTTTTCAACTTTTTTTATTTGAACAATCTGGTTTAACATTGCTATCCTTGTCTAAGCTTATATTTTTTGCCCAAATTGATAAGATTTGTGATGATGGTTTAGATAATTATGACCTACTTGTGTAGTAGCTGTTGCTTTACTTGTCTGGCAGCTCCCCCTTGTAAGGTTCTGTTAAGAATGCATTTAGTAATCCGAGATTGTGTAAAATGATTTTATGTAGACAGCATGCTGCTAAATTTGTTAACCTTGAAACTGCAGGAAAGGTCAGCATCTCAAATGCAGAAGCTGCCTTAGGCAAGATGGGTAAATGTACATTATTTCTCACTCCTTATCGATGTTTTTGGCTCCTTTTTTTTTTTCTTCTTCTTTTTCCTCCTTTCTACCTCTTGTATTGCTGTCATTTTGTCATAAAAGGATAATCTTACAGTGGAAATTTGACCTTCAACTGTGATACCTTAAGGGGGCATTTTACCACCTCTAGATATATATCACAAACTTTAAAGAACAACAAAACCTTCTTTCTTTGCTTCTGTATAAAAACTTATTTGATATTAGAATGACTTTTAGAATGGTTACCTTTTCACTTGTCAGCCAAACCAATATAGAATATAAATGGAAGTGGTGCAAGAGATCCTTAGGCAATTACATCTTGTACCCAACACCTGCCAATCCAAATCTCCCTGCCTTTAGTACAGTAGTGCTGCCAAAGTAATCCATCTTCATCCAGGAGTCTTTTTCCCAGGGGTTTCCCAAAGACAATTTATGAGCCTGCCCAAAGGAGTATGAACACTTCTCCTTTGAACAATACTTGACAACTGGCTTGATTTAGAAGGTGTGTTTGTGTTGTGTGGTTAAACTGTAATGATAGAGCTGATAACGCTGGCCTGCAAGCGTAAAGGCACGTCAACTAAAAAACACTATTTCTCTTAACTTTTTTTTTCCTCCTCTAGTGTGACATCTCCACTGTTCATGATGCAACTAAAGCAGCACATTTGACATTCTTGTTGTTTGGTCTCTTTGCAGTCATTCCCTTAACCTAACACAGTATCATTGCATAGATGAACCAAAGTCCCTTCTGACCTCATCCTCTTGTTTGCAAGTTTCAGTTAGGATTTATCAATTGAATTCCTGGAAGCAGTATCTCATAACACTTCTTTCCTTAATACTTGATGAGTTTAAGCACCTGGATAGCTGCTCACTGCAACAGTTTAATTTCTGGAAAATCTATAGCTCTCTTATTAGCGGCATCTGTAGATTTCTGCATCCACAACTGGAGTTTAGTTTCTGATTTTATTTTCTTGCCCTGTCTTGGGCCTTTTTTAAAAGACTATACTGTAGCAATGGACCTAAAACTTCTTTGCTTTATTGAATTCTTGAGTAGAAAGGTTACATGACCAGCTGTTGTTGACTCAGTATGGACAAAGAAACCACAACTGCATGTATACTTATTAAATGTAAATTTGCTCATATTGCTTACTCTGTGATATGCCATGCAACTCTGATAGTACTTTGGAATAAACCTGACTGCTTGATTAGATATTTCTGATGCTGTTTCAGTTTCTAATACTGCTTACAGCTGCTCCTGAACATAGTCTTGTGTGCTAGATGCTGTTACATCTTTTTCTTTCTTTACGAAACATATTGTCTGTATTGAGTTATGTATTTTTATATATATCTATTATTTGCACTTGAATTGGTGATGGAAGTGTTAAGCAAGGGAAGGACAGATCATCTGCAGTTATTTCCCCCATGTATTAGTGAGGGCAACTGCAGGGGAAGCCAAGAAGTCAAAGAATAAAAGAACTTTGTTAAAGGAAGAGGTAGCATGCAGGATTAATGCTGATGTAGGTAATAAGTATAGGAAGAGGATATAAAATGGGTATCTAGCAGTAGTATGGGAGTAGAAATCTAAGTAATAGCTATTATAGCTTATGGAGAAGGTGTTTTAAAGTGTTTTGTTGATCTAATGCTTATACCATGTGAAAAGTTATTTACAAACAAAAAAAAGCCACAAACAAACAAAAGATCTCTCCCCCCAATTCCCCCCCAAAATAATAGTCTCCTCACTATACTATTTTGTTTGTTTCTGGAGCTGATGTGAACATTTCAACTGTGTAAGGATTATGGACCTCTTAAAAAATTAGGTTACATCGGGCTCTCATTGGAATTCTTAAGTCTTATTCTCTTCCTTTCTAAGGTGAAGCTGCTGACCAGAGGACAGGAGGACCTCAAAGAGACTGGGCTGCAAACAGCAGAATCATTGCAAACAGCAGAAAAGTTTGATTTGAGACTGGAGAAAGAAAACCGCTTCAGTGATTTTGTTGCTTTGAAAGATGCTTGGTATTGTACAGTTTTGCTTAGGATCAAAATAAGCTGTTTCTCACAGATTCCACAATGCTTTCAACTTACTCTTCCTCATACGCTCTTGTTTTAGTAACAGCTTGGGATAGCGTATGTGAAGTTATTAATATATATATATATATCATATATATTGTTACAACAGAAAGAGATAATCCTTTGTCTGAAATACTTGCTAGATCACATGGATACAGGTTAATTCTGCTACATTTTTTCTGAATGTAACCTGTCTCACTTTAAAAAGAAAATTTTATCTTGGAGGTTTTAACTTTATACTTTCTCAGGCAGCTACAGACAGATTGTGAACATAGTGGCAGAAAGTAACTGGTTCAAACCAGAGTGTTATTGGGAGTTTTATCTTTTGTTTTACTCATCATACTTCAAACTTAAAAAATAAGACTTACTCTTAGTTCAATTTCTGTTTTGCTTTAGTCCTTTATATTCAAAATTTTGGATATATTTTGAAAATTTATATGCAGGTCAATTTCATGGGGTAAAGCCACTAAACAACTGTTACTTGCATGTCTCCTTTTTTTATTTACTCTTCAATTTCAGTTTTCTATAGGCATTATTCAGTGGTCTTTTCTTCTAACAATGCAGTTCTGTCTTATTTAAAACCTGGTCTCTATTTTTGTGTGATTGTGTGCTCAGGAAATTAATCTGTGAATGAAAACTGAGTATTGAAGGAAAAATTTTTGCTCCATGGATTCCTACAGTCTCTTGTTTGTTCCACCTGATTACAGCTTTCTTTCAGTTGTTCAGTTGCTGTGAAGAATATATTGGGTATGGTAAAAGCATGTGTTGAATGGAGTAGTACACCTGTTAAAATAGCTTCTCTGTGAGTTCAGAGAAAACCAAAAACCAACACAGCTTATTTTTTGGGATCAACTTGATCCCTTAATTAGGTGGAAAACTCTCTGCAGTGGCATAAGAAGGATTCAGCCCTGGTCCTAAGTCCAACTAGTTAGTTGCATTCTTAGTTTGAAAAAACAACCATAATTGACCTCCCTGCAAGCTGTTCCAGTGGATATTGATTTCTGTTTTTGCTGCATCCAACAATGATTCTGTGAGTTTGCTCAAACCAAATTGATAAGAAAGTAAATCATGTGTACTAAAAAATAATGTGCTCACTTGAAATCTCACTTTATTCCATCTGTCTTTATCTTCTAGGCACAAAGAGCTAGCTCATGGTGCCAAGGAAAAGGATGCAGTGCCAGCTTTGGTGAAAGAAGCCCAAGTCAAACAATTTGAAGAGTTGAAGCAGCAGATCAGAGAACTGCAGATAAAACATAAAAGTTTGGAAGCTGAGCTATGCAGAAGAGAATGGCATCACAGTGCTTGTTTAAGAGAGAAAGATGCTCTTATTAGAAAGTGAGTGACTTGGATTTACCTTGTTTCATAAGCTGTGAGGGAAGAAATTTGTTACTTACCAGTTCTGTGCCCAACTTGTTTATGTGAAAAGCTCACAGGAACTTGTGGTTAAACAGATACCACAAATTAAATTCTGAATACGAGATTTGGCTCATTTTGTGCACCTCCTATCTGTTCTCTTTCCGCGATGTGTTTTCAATGTATGTACATTCAGCAGCCTTTGAGGTTAGGAATTTTACCCTGACAACCCAACAACTTTAATTCCTAGCTATTTTGTGTCTCATTTCCATTACTGCCAAATGGGAAACGTGCTGTGGATGGTATTGCCAAGAGCAGTATCAGTGTTGAAGAGCTGTTTATGCTGCTTGAGCTGAGGTGACCTCCAAAGCTGATTCTAAATACCCGTACAGATGGACCCTAGGAGACTGCTGAGCTCTAAGCAATTAAAATGCTTTTGTCTGGTAAAATACATAGTGTGGAGTAGAATAAAATAGATAATTTGGAAAATAGAACAAGAAAAGACACAAATAATACTGGGATTTAAAAAATACCCAAACAAACAAAAAACCCCATCAACAAACCACAGAAAACAAACACAAAGTATGTGTTTTCACTGCTGAAATCAACAGCTTTGCTCTGTGTCCTAGGTATAAGCAACAACTGTCTCTGGCAGCTGAGCGAAAAGGGATTCTGGAACAGAGTGAAACACAAGCAGAACTGGACTGGCAGCAGCTCTGTGAGAATGCTGAAAGTAATCGGTGTCAGAAATCACAGGATCTAACACAAAGCCTGTCTGCAGCAAGAGAGCAGGTGAGAATTTAAAATCCACACTGTTTAGGAACCATCTGTTGTGTAGAGAGCTACGGAAATTTTCCATCATGGTGTTTCTCAGGGGTGGTGTGTCTTTAGTCCTCCTTAAAAATCTGCAGAATAGTGATTCTTTATTGTGCACAGCAATTCATCAGATATGTTTGATTCGAGATCAGATGAATTTTTGTGGACTGTCTCTAATAGCAGCCTTTTCTCCCTTGTAATGAAGTCAAGTCAGCCTGAGACGTGCTACTGCTTTGCTCTTGGCGTTGTAGCAGAAGAAGAAGGACCCATATTAGATCAGCCTCGGGTCAAAAAGAGTTTCAGATCGCAGTACAGCTTGAATTCTGTGAAGGGAACAATGTTAGTTCTGGAAAACTCAGTATTTTTGTATGGGGAAAAGCCCCACTCCTATTTTGTGAAGTGTATGAGCTTCTCTTTCTGAAAAATGAAATACACTTGTTTAGAATGCAGGCATTTACTCTGGTGTTTTATTTTACCATTGTCTTCCCAAAATTATCTTTTTCTTTTATTTCCCTTTCTCTCTCTTTTCTCTTTGCTTTTTTAAATCTTGACAGCCCTTGTCCTTGTGATATTGATGTCCTCTGCCTTCCCTCCTTCCCTTCTCACCCTCTGAGTTTGAAGCTGTTCTACAGAAAACAGACTACAGGTTGCATGGAGTGAAGGCTGTTCTTTCAGCTTTGGCTGTTGAGAGAGAACAGACAGTGTGAGCATCATCTAATCACAGGATTTTACCTGAAGGGGAGAAACAAGTTAGACAACACTGAATGTCTTGACTTAGATTAATTCTTTGAGATGACAACCTATGGGGCTTGTTTTCACTGGACTTCTTGTAAGAAATTAATCTGTTTCTTATGTTTAATTCAAAATATAGACACATTTAGATAAATTAGGTGTCACAGGCTTCTTGGTGTCTCTGATCCATTACTCACTGGCAGAAGGAGCGAACTGGATGTAGACAGTTCTCCAAAACAGGACAAAGTACTGTACCACTGTGACACATCAGGATGGGAAGAATTCATTTCTGGAGTGTTCCCGAGGAGCTGGGTTAATTGCAGTTCAGGGTAGATTTTAAAGTTGCAAAGTTAAAATGTTAAGGCGATGCTTCAACGTACTAATTTGCCAGCTGTTTAAAATGAAGTCTTTTATTTTAGAATCAAAAAATAGTTTTCATTTCATTGCTACTTATTAAAATACATGTATTTAAAAGAGCGACTCAGAATTGCAAACGTAATGCTGATGTGAAGCCATGAAGGATGATGCATTGTGAGTAGGAAATCTTTGTAAGGGAAGGAAAGAGAGTGCTGCAGTGCACTCTGCTGGGCAGCTGGAGATGCTCACCAGTGAGCAGTTAGGAATGTGTTGTCAGAGCTGGCTGATAAGAAAAAGCAGTGTTAAGTGCATCTAGTGGTTTCTGAATGCAGAAAGTGTTGTATTCAGAAAGATACTTTCTGAAAACAATTTTTATAGTAAATTGACAAAGGTAGACTTCTAGCAAAAACTCCATGGAGCAACTTGTTTTCTCTAATTTCATCTCAAACTGGACTGATTTGCAAATGGATCGTTCCAATACCAAAAGAACCAGGGTTGGGGGTGTGTGTATCTTCTTTTACTGTTCCCATTCACTGTCATCTTTCACTGTAACTGACTGTCGCTGTTGTTGGCAAGACTTTGTTTTCGTTGTCACACTTTCCTTTTGGTTGCTCACATTCTGTCTCTGTTTGCAGTTTTGGCCTGCAGGATAAGCAGTACCTCAGCAAAACCGTTTTTGTTGATCATTTATGTGAAGGATCATTGTTTAAAAAACCCAAATAATAAAAAATAAGAATCTATTATTACAAGAACCTTTTCTCGTAATTTTTCTGCACAAAATGAATTGTAAACAAAGAGCGGGGGGAAGTGATTAAAAGTTTAAAATTTATAGTATTTGTATCAATGAGTCTTCTTAAAGAAGGAATAGTATGTTGGCTGCCCTCTGGTTCAGACAACTAAGGCAAGAAAGATTAAATACACCCCAGTACAGTATCTTCAGCACAAGAGTCCTTCCTTCAGATTGGTTTGAGACCCCATGAGGGTGCTAGAAATATTGCAGTAGCCATTCTTGCCTTTTAATTAAGCAGCAGAGATGTGAAACAACAGCCTGGAAAATCTTGCTTGTAACTGATTTTGTGTATAACCTGGGTCATGTCTGTTGAACTGGAGCATGCTGATAGTAGCACATGAACACAGATAAGAAAAGATTGCTTATGGTGCATCTGGATGATTATGTTCTTTTGCCTACGCCCTCTTCCACTAGCAAAAATCCAGAACAATTGTATTTCTGGTTCAAACTTCAATGGTTCATGTGTGTTGGCTGTTAAGGTAACTTCTGGCCTCAGATTTCAGAAAACAGCTGAGTGACATGTGCCTGCTGCCTTTGTGCCTTTACAGCCTCCCTTTCCCCTCTCCAGCATTGGAGAGGGTGTAAAAGCAGAGTAAATATTATCTTCATCTTCTGCATATCCTGTTACTTTTAGGGCAGGAAGAGCCACAGGTGAAAGAGACTATAGGGCAGCTGTTGTCTTTATGACAGGGAATTTTAATTTGAAGGCCATTAGTGTTCCAGGTGACACTCAGCATTTGCTCATCAATTCATACTTCCACCAAGTATAGCTCTGAAAGTCAGACTTTGTGAAGGCAGAACTTCAGTCGTTAGGAACAAATGTTCCTTTTACACTGTTTCCTGTTAGCTTATCTGTAACTAATGCACAAAAGGAAGACGTTGCTATTTATTTTAGAACTTAAGTGCTTAGAGGTTTTCTAGATGTTGTCCTTGTCCAGGTTGTCTAGATGTTGTCCATAGACTCCTTCCCCTTTTCCAGTTTAGCAAAGGGTGTCCAGCCTCTTTATGTTCTTGTGAATAAATGATCTCCAATGACACTTTCAAGAATTTGGCAGGTCAGAAAGGGGCCTGCTGTTGAGCCAGTAGGTCCTTAAGGGGATGAGTTACCCATGCATGGGAGAGAGAGAGATGGCACGGTTCAAAGAACGACAGTGATAAGACAGAGCCACCTCTGTGGTCATTCTCCCCATCTGTGTCTGCTCCCCCCTCTCAGGTTCTCATCATAGCACTTTTTTACCTGGTAAATCCCCAGAATAACCCGATCTCTTTCTTTTCTTCCTATGATTGTTTTTCTCCCAAGTCTGTTCATGGATTGAAAGCATTATGTTCTGTGTTATGGTGCCGTGGAAAGAATATATGTTGCTTCTTAATGAAGGCTTGTTATTGTGTTATTGTTTTATTTTACAGATATTTGACTATGATGATAAAAGTTCTCTGAGCAAAGATATTCCTGCCTTGGAAATGAAAAAGCTGCAGGAGCAGAATGCCAGCCTTCGGGCTGCTGTTGCACAAATGAGGAAAGAAATGGAGAGTCTTGATGAGCAGATCTTGGCCTCTCTTCCTCTGACAGAAAACAGACAGCTTGCAGAGCAGGGTAACAACTCTTGCCATGGAACTCTAAATTCAGTTAAGGAATTGTAGTGATCACTGTCACAAAAGATCTTGACTGTGGGGTTGTCAGGATTCCACAGTACACAGATAAACAGAGGTCTGAGATTCTGAGAATTTCTTTATTACAAGTTACTACAAAACTCTTTTAGTAAAAACAAATATACACACATACTATAAGTTAGTACAAAATTACCACTAGGAAGGCAAGTGTGTATATCTATTGTAAGAGGAAAGGAAATTATATATATTACAAGTTACTATGGAATTTCAACTACAGAAGCAAGTGTATAGAATCATGGAATGGTTTGGGTTGGAAGGGTCTGTTCAAGATCATCCAGTCCCACCCCCTGCCCTGGACAGGGACACCTTCCACCAGATCAAGTTGCTCAAAGCCCCATCCAGCCTTGTCTTGGCACCTCCAGGGATGGGGCAGCCACAACTTCTCTGGGCAACCTGTTCCAGTGTCTCACCACCCTCATAGGAAAGAATTTCTTTCTACTGTCTAACCTAAATCTTCTCTCTTACAATGTTTCTGAAGCTGTTGCTATGAAAGCCTAAAATTTGTGTAAATACATACACATTTATATCATCCTCCTCTTCTCTTTTAGGTTCATTGGGTACGAACAACATTTCAACTGGAACCACTTTGAGTAACGTCAAAGTCAGCTCAGCTCACTTGGATTGCGTAGTAAACCCAGAAAAGGTATGAAGAGGTTTAAATGACCCCAAAATATCTGTATGCACATGGCAGTTGTGTGACACTGTACGGCAATGGTGTGTATGCACAATGATTACACAAAGAAGGATTTGTGGTAGCTTGCTATCTGCTGTAAAGTGATTTTTTTTCCCACATTTTATCTTAAAAATTAACTGCTCCCTTGGACAGCAGTTACCTGATGTGGGTCCTGGTGTTGGTCTTCAATATGGTGTCAACTGCAGTCTACAAGGAATGCAGAATAAACTGAAGGAAGCAGCAAGAAAAATCTCAATTCTGAGCCAAGAGAAGCAGCAGCTGATTGAGATGGGAAACGGACTCAGGGCAGAACTTGGAATGGTATTAAAGGAAGGTAAGTTTATCCTACAGAAGAGTGCTAACTTATATTTAGAATAAAACCCAGGAGTCGGTTCATCCTTCAAGCTGGAGAGAGCTAGGCTCTAATATGAAAACAAAATTCTGAACCTGACTGATTCCTGATCTGCATGGTTTGTGTAATTGTTGCAAGTAAGATTATCCTGTGCTAGGAGATGCCAACATAGAACAGTGAGGGGCTGTAGGCAATAATGTTTTTTGGTTGATCTCAGATGAAGGACTCCCTGATACCTAGATGTCAGTGTGGGAACTGGAAGTTGAACTAAGACTTCTTTTAAGAGCAGAAAAAGAGGTAGTTTATCTCTTGGAATAAAAACTAATGATTTATGAAAGAGAAAGCAGAGTAGGTTTATTATTGAGTAAACTTGAATCAAGAGTGGACGTAATGTAAGAAGATTTCACTGTGGACATTTAAGTTTCATGCAACAATTGCTGTGGTGGTGAAGCAAAGGATTTCCACATAGCATTGAGTCCATCTGCAGTGAGAAGGCCTGTGTTCTGTGGTTCATCTATAAGCACTGGCTGGGAATGTAATATTGATGACAAAGTAACAGCAGAGAATGCCTTCCTCAGTATTTTCTCTCCTTTATAGGACTCTGGCATCCTGTTAGCTCTAAGCGCTGCGCAGTTTGTATTCCCTCTGGTAGTCTTTTTCCAAGAGAGCTTGTCAAAAGAACACAGTGCCAGCTATCAGCTTTAAAGCATCTACAGCACAGGCTTACAACACAGGTAACAATATGCTCTCTGAATCTAGTGATAATAAACAGTTAAATCCGTTCTAATTCCATGAATATAACTTTCCTTAAAATTCTTTATTTGAATGTCTTTTTCTGCCTTTAGCTCAAATCTTCCCTTGGTACCTTGGATCATAGGATCATAGAGTATTCTGAGCTGGAAGGGGGACTTATGAGGATCCTTAAGTCCTGACTCCACACAGGGCACTCTAGAAGTTAAACCATGTGTCTAAGATCATTGTCCAAATGCTTCTTGAACACTGACAGGCTTGGGGCCATGGCCATTCCCCAGGGAGCTTGTTCCAGTGCTTGACCACCCTCTCAAGGAAGAACTTCATGATACCCAGTCTAAACTTCCCCTGATGCAGCTTTAAGCCATTCCCTCATATCCTATCAGTGGACACCAAAAAGAATAGATCCATAACTGCCCTTTGAGAGTAAGTTGCACCAGGGGAGGTTTAGGATACTAGCAAAAATTTCTTCGCATAAAGGGTTATTAAGCATTGGAACAGGCTGCCCAGGGAAGTGGTGGAGTCACCATCCCTGGAAGTATTTAAAAGACGGGCAGACGTGGTGCTGAGGGACGTGGTTTAGTGGTGGTTTTGGCAGTGTTGGTTTAATGGTTGGACTCAATGACCTTAAAGGTCCCTTCCAACCTAAACAATGTTCTGATTCTGTGGGGTTCAGACAGCAATGAGCTCATCCCTCAGTCTCCTTTAAGCTGAACAAGCCAAGTGTTCTTGGCTGCTCCACGTAAGTCTTGCCCTCCATCATTTCACCATCTTTGCTGCCCTCCTTTGGACACTTTCTAAATATTTCTGTATCCTTCATCATTTGTGGAGCTTAAAACTGCACACAGCACTCAAGGCAGGGCCACAGCGATGCTGAGTACAGTGGGACAGTCACTTCTTTACTTAGCTGTACTGTGCCTGGTGGCCCCCCGAGATACAGTTGGCCCTTCTGGCCACCAGGGCACGTTGTTGACTCATTGAGCTTCCCATCAACTAAAATGTCCACATCTCTCTGGAGGGCTGAACTCCAGCGTTTTCCCCAATCTGTATGGACACCCAAGATTACACTCCCAGGTGCAGAATCCAGCATTTACTCTTGTTAAATTTCATACAGTTGGTGATTGTCAAGCACTCCGAGCTATCAGGATCTCTCTGTGAGGTCTATACGCTCAAGAGAATCAATGAGACTTCCTGATCTACCATCACCAGCAAACTTACTTCATATGCACTCAGCTCCTGTGTCCAGGTTGTTGATAAAAACACTGATGAGAACTGACTCTAAAATTGGGCCCTGGGGACCACCAGTAGTGTCTGGCCATCAGCCAGATATTACCTCTTTTAATAAAGGACTTATACTTGGGATTTCGAAATTAACTTTTTTAAACGTGATTTTGATCCAAGGAATTTCAGAAACAATTGTGTTAATATGGCATAAATACAATCCTGAATTACAGGTTTCATGAAGCTTAGTTTTGATTAAGTACGATAGGCCATTTGAAGGATTTGCAATATATTCAAGATAAACTTGAAAATGATTAATCAGTGAGCATATTTCCAAATACCCACAGTGGTGGGATTTTAAAGCACCTGTGTCCAAATTATTGTAATACCACATTTTCCAGATACAAGAGCAGCATATATAATTAACCTGTCTCTTATATTTTGTAGTTAAAATACAACTTTTAATAGTTAAATTGCAGCTTTCGTCAGAGGGCCAAATGGATAAATCCTGGCTCCCTTAGTTAGTGGCAGACCTCCCAGTGCCTTCGACAGTCAGGATTTCACTATGTACTTTACTTAATTGATCAGCAGGTTTGTTCCTGTGAGGATTGAGTCAGAGCAGCTGATTGTCGTTGTAGTTTTGAGGGCAGTAAACACTGTTCTTGTAGAAAAGGTGAGGTTGTTGCTCCAAGTTAGAAAAGTCCAGTAGAATCATTAACCAGGTTCAGTTGGGCAAATACTTCCTCTGGGAACCAGTCTGGGCAACTTGTTCCAGTGTTTCATTGCCTTCCCAGGAAAGAAGGTTGGGGTTTGGGGTTTGTTGTTTTGGTTTTTTCCCCCCATTATGTGTCCTTTCTGTCCACTGCCTCTCATTCTTCCACTGTATTCCACTCAGAAGAGTCTGGCTCATTCATCTTTACCTCCTGTCAGTTGAAAAGATCACTCCTGACCTGTCTCTTCTGGAGGCTGAGCTAGGACAGCTTCCCTGACCTCTCTTCCTATGTCCCATGCTCCAATTCACTCATCATTTTTGTGGCTGTTTGCTGGACTTAGTTCAGTATTTTATATCTTTCTTGTACTGGGGGCCCCGAAAGTGGACACAACTCTCTAAATGTAGTTGCACCAGTGCTTGGTAAAGGGAAATAATCAACTCCCTTTTAACCTGCTGGCAGTCCAGGATGCTGTTGACCAGAGGCCTTCAAGAACACATTGCTGCCTCATGTTCAACTTGTTGTCCACCAGGTTTTCTGTTTCTTTACTGCTGAGCTGCTTTCTAGGCAGTGACCCTCCAACCTGTTAGACTGAAACTGCAATCCCTCTGCATTTGGGGAAAAATCAGCTGAGTTAAAGCTAATCTCCTCTGGGAGATCCTGTTTATTTTTAATTCTGCCTATGCATTCTTATTTCTTGTAACTGAAATCAGGAACAGATTGAGAGCCTTTTTTTGTGGATTACTAAGGTTCATTCAGGAATGTGTAGGAGGTTGCAGTTTAATTATAATCATTATACATATTCTGTGATAATATGAAACTACACAGGAGATAATCTTTATCATGTTGTCAGATTGCACTAAGAAATCACAGTTGTCAGTCATTTACTTGAAAGTTTTACCACTTGAACACGTCCTGAAAACGTCTTAAATGCTTTTATATCTAGACATATTCTAAAAAGATAAGATAGAATAACCACATATTCCTTTTGAGCATACAATTCTGTGATTATTTTTTTTTTTGAGCCTGAGGTTATCAATAGTTTCTTAAGACATTATCTGGTTGCACCAGGTGTATTACAAAGTCTATGTCCCATCTGGCCAGACAGTTTGAATGACAAAGGGCAGTTTCTTAAAAGAGCCAGTGGATGTAAACTCTAATAAATACTTTATTTTTCTTATGTCACAGCAAGAATAGTGTGGAAGAAAAAAAATACATTAATCTCTGTAGTTGCTTTGAATAAGTGCTATAAATTAGATAAATGGTGGTTAAGTGACTCAACTGGTACTAATTTAACCAGTTATATGTCTGGGGATCACACGCTTTTAATTTGCAATTTAGTTCTGCTGAAAATAGATTTTTTTATTTTTTTTTTTTCCTGTGAAGGAAAACAGCTCTGCAGATTAGTCATGTAATTATGCCCATGGGGTATGTCAGCTGGACTAGTTAGAAAAAGCTGTGGGTCAGTAGATTTCAAAAAAAATATTGTAAAAAGCTGAAATGCAAAGATAATCTGGCCGTTAAATTTGAGAACAAATGTTGACAGGGTCAAGTTCAGTGTTTTGGAGCCAGTTATCCAGCTTCTGCGCAGGACTGCTATTCTCTTGGATAAAGAATAGTAGTAAAAACAGGTAGTACTTGTTTGGAGGGTTCAAGTGTTTGAATATGAAAGGAAGACTCTCCAAGCATCCAAAGTATGCAGCTGTATTTCAGCCTGGAAAGGCCTATATTTGGGGAAGAAAATGGGTACACCTCTTTCTCTGCTAAGGTGATTCTCTCAGATTGAATTTATAGCAACATGTTAGAATACGTTCAAAGGGAAGCTGGGAGGGAGGAACTCTGTTTGGACTTTCTATCACAGAAACTAAGAGAAATTCAACAGAGTTATTCAACAGGAGGGGCACTCCTGTTTGATAGAGAAAGGTTGCCTGAAGTCCAAAAGGCTCTGCTGTTAGAGCCAATTAGAACCAAATTTGAACAGATTGCTAGAGTGAGAGTAAGCCCCTGTTCTTCTTTACTGCCCATTAGTCAATGAAGAAGTTTTAAAGGTTGCAGCGTGAGCAAACATTGTAAACCATCCATCAGACAGTGATAAACTGGGAATGCCATCTGGTGTGCCTTTACCGAGCTAATGGAGACTTACTTTTCCTTACATATAGCAGGTAGTCTAAGATAACAGAAATTGAGAACCCTAACAGGTCAGTGAGGTAAGTGCCATGTGAGCTAGAGAATATGGTCTGTCTTACCAAATTCATCTAATCAAAATCTTTTGACAGCAAAAGTATTAGTGAGGGCAGCAAAAATACCAGTTAGAGTATAAAATAATGAAAGCCACATGGGTTTGAGACTGGGAAAGCTTAAATTATTCATTGTCTGTGAGGCCTGGTACAGGAATGCAGCGCTATTCTGCAACTCTTCATTGAGGGCCTGGTGAAAGAGCTGTCACAGCAGCACTGTCACAAGAAGTATTAGCATCTTGTTGTAGCATGAGGAAAGTCCTTGGAGAAGAGAATTGGGGAGCATTAAATGAACAGCCTCACTGGCATGTCATAGAATGGTCAGAGTTGGAAGGGACCCTAAAGATCATCCAGTTCCAACCCCCTGCCCTGGGCAGGGACACCTCCCACTAGAGCAGGTTGCTCCAAGCCCCATCCAGCCTGGCCTTGAACATCCACCGCTTCTCTGGGCAACATGTTCCAGTGTCTCACCACCCTCACAGGGAAGAATTTCTTTTTATTATCTAATCTAAATCTCCCCTCTTTCAGTTGAAAACCATTACCCCTCATCCCATTGCTACAATCCCTGGTAAAAGAGTCCCTTCCCATCCTAGTTGTGGTGGAGGAGATCTTAAATTTCTTGTAAAACTCCAAGGTGAGAAGGTCAACTCTGGTTCTAGGTGACAGTCCTGAGCGTATGATTTGATCTCCCTCTTGTGGGCTTTCAGAAGGAAATAGGTGGAGCAGCTGAAGTGTGTGGGAAGTCTGGGAAGTGGTCTGCCAGCAGGAGAATTTACTGTGGAACGTCTCAGCGTGCCGGTGGATATGTCATTTGTTTAGGATGTTTGTGAACACCTCATTAACATAAAGGCTCAGTTCAGTGAACTGTTTCTTAAGCATTTAAACTCTAACATTGGGAATAGTTTTACAAGGAAGATTAGTGTCCAGCAAAGCCTTTTGGATAGACCTTTTGTGGTCTGCTTGTTTCATCTGTGCAGTGCTCTGATCCAGGTCTAGAAAGGATTAGCTAAATGCTTATACTAAAAGTATGTAAAAGCAATTTCAGGATCTGGGCCAAATTGCAACAATTCAAATCCACGTTTTTGACATTTTTTTTTTTCTTCTCCATCTCTTTATTTTTTTTTTTCTTTCACAACTCATCTTAGAACTTAATCTTTCCTTGCCTTATTTGTGATAAGCTAGGTACTGTGTTTGCTATTTTTCTGACATCTCATGTCTCCAGTGTTCTTTTTAAAATCATTATAGGTTGTTCTTGCTTTTGTATGAATAAATTGATTTTAAAAATACAATGTGGCCATGGCTCTTGGAGAGGTAGCATTTGACTGTGAGTTTCCAGATGTGCTACACTCCAGGAGTGGTATTCCAGCCTCTTCAGCACGTGGATTGTTTGGAAGTCTTGGTTGAAGTGGCTGTCACTGAGGATCTTTCCAGCTCTGGAACCTTTGAGATCATCTCTGTTACTGCTGGAATTTGTCCAGATTAGCAAGTTGGACAAATGCATATCCAAACTGTTTGTCTTCATTAGTGTCACTTCAGGCTGCTCTTTACCCAGAACATTCCTGCTGAGGCCTTAGCTCCTGCAGTGAAGCTGAGCTCCAGGTTGAGTTTCCAAAGACTCTTGTTCCAGTTTCGGTGTTTTTCTTCTAGGTAATCACTCTTACTCGCCATGCTACATTTGCTTCTGTGTTCAAGATCATCATCCCTACCAAAACCAGGAAGAATTTATTACTTTAATACCTACAGCAATTTCAGTGTCAATTACTTTATATGATGGACTCAAATTTTGTTTCTTTGGTCTTAAATACATAGCAGAAGGCTTTGATGTTTTAGTTTTATCTCCTTTCACAGGGCTGAAGGAGTTTGCTTTTCATCAAATCTCACTTTAATTGGCACATGTTGAAAGTTGGTGAAACTTTGGGATAATTAGGGGTTTTTTTAGTTGCTGAAAAATTACTATTTCAGAGCTCCTTTATTTTATTTGGGGTTTTTTTAGGACTCCTTTGGGAGGTTTTTCTTCTGTAATTTAAGCATGGGAAAAGACAAAAGTGAAGAATGATCCTGACAATAAACTTGAGTAACAAGCAGGATGGTACTAACGGCAACAGGAAATGGAGATTTTTGAACAGGTTTAGTAAGAGGTTTATTAAGAGGGTAGTTTGGCCCTGTTAATCCAAAGGGAACATAATTTTGTTTAATATTATTTCTATCTTGTTATTTTAAATCTATCAGTGTAACAGCAAACTGAGCTATAACTGTGTTATTTTTAGAGATCATGAGTTACTTGTGTTAATGTAATGTTTCATATTAGGAGCTGCAGTACGCAAAGCCACAGCATCCCTCACGGATCTCTTCCCTACTTGCCTGCCCCAGCTTAAAGGAAGCAGAAGCTCCAAGCAGCCATGGGGCAGAAAAGGAATTGCCACCCACTGAGGTACAGTGCAGTTTTATCATCAGTGTAATTTACCTTCATTTGGATTTTTCAATTGCAGTTGCTCAACAGTCATCTCCTGGAAGACACAAAAATATCAGTTTTTTTGTTAAACTCATGTATTGTTACTGTACAAAATAGTATTTGTTAACACTGAATAAACTATGGTTTCTCAATCACTTTCATGATGTTGTAATTAATCTTCTTGTACAGCCTTTCACAATTAAAAATAATAATTTTCTTTTGTCTTACCTCTATCTGAAACCTTCTGTCTTTTGAAGGCCAAGATGCCACTGTGAGATGTAACCAATTTTCAAATGTCTTTGATGTGAGAAGTCAGTGTCTCTTTAAGACTGTGTTTGAATTTGAACAGGTTCAGCTGGATTTCTCTGAAAATCATGGGCCAGAGCAACGAAAGGCGGATAGATCCTCAAAGATCAGCCAAAGTCAGCCACTTGGGCAGAACCCTGGTCAAGCCCAGCAGGTCCAGCATTCTTCATCTCAAGCACATGGCTTCTGCCAAGGTATGTGGCAAACTTTAGAAATTGGATCAAGCTCTTCTATACTCAGTCCTCAAAAGAACACTGACCAAGGTAAGCGTGCTTTGTAAAGCAGTCACAGTGTTTGACTCTTCTAGAAAGAACTGAAGTATGGTAGTGGATTCTGCTACTGCTGTTACAGTCTTATAATCAGAATTTGAAGATCTTACAGGTTAGTGGAAGGGAATTTCACTGTTGCCAACTGAAGTAAGAATTAAGAGGAATACCTATATAGCTCTATTTTTTTAATGCTGTTGTTGCAAATGCTTCTCCCCTTTTATTAAATACTCCTGCAAAATGCAAATACCCTTCTGTTTTGACACAGTCTAAACCTTATCTGGGGCATAATGAAAGTGCCTATTTGAGAGTTGCACACTTCATGTGTTGCCAAGTGACTGTTAGATCAAATTGTAATTTGGAAAATCCTTGCTTAATCATTATTTTTGTGGCAGGTTAATAGCTATGATACTGTTTAGTGTGCTGAGACCTAAAGGCTGAAAGTGAGATCATGGGCATAATGTGGTGGAGGCTGTGGGCACACACTGAACTACCTGTTGTTATTCGTTAGGATTTTATAGTCCAGTGCAACAAGTCAGAACACAGAAAAATAGAAGCAGACACGCATTCTTGTATGTGAGACGGTGCCTGGACCTTGAGTATCAGACAGTGTCAGGGTTAGGGTGGGAGGAGAAGGTAAAACCTAGGACCCAGACTGAACACGAAGCAATGTTCTATAAAAAGCACCACATGATCTTGGAAATTTCAGCAGAAGCACCATTTGTGAGATATGTACAGTGAAGTGTAGCCTCTTCTCAGGCAAATTGTAAAGTAACTTTTTAATGGTAGCCATTATGTTGGGCTTCCAGTGTCATTGCAGATGACTGTTATGTCTCCCGAATTGTTGGCCTGTTCATGAAGTAAACCTTCATCAGCAAAACTGAAAAACTGTTCGAACACCCACTGTGGATGGGACAAAAAGTAATGGTCTTAAATTATGATACTAGAAAAACTTGAGGATGACTGCTAATGGAGTGTGTTCCCCAGAAGGCTCACACTGTTATTTATTAAGGGTCTTTAAAATAGACAGACAAACATTTCTCCAGAGTGTTCCAAGCAAAGGTGGTGATTATTTTTTAACAAGAGGCATAGTTTTCAATAAAATATTTCTTACAGTGCTGTGGGGCCTGTGTGGGTTGTTTGGTTTTGATATTGTTATTTTTATCATCGTTATTCCTGAGATCTGATGCCAGTTGTGGGGAAACATGGCAACTATTTAGCTTTTTCAAGTGAGCTTTGTATTAATAGAGACCTGTTACCATTACATCGATACTCGTGTGCCATTAACCACATACCAGACTTCAGGAGCCAGGATGCAGCCAGTGGGGTTAAGGGAAAGTGATTTGTTCCCCTTTATATGGTTCTAGGGAGGCCATATCTTTGTCCAGTTTTGGACAAAGGATTGATGAACTGGGGTCCAGTGGGGAGCCACTACAGTGGCTGGGGCGCTGGAACACGTTACACCAGAAGCTGGGTGGTCTGATTGCTGCTTTTTAACTACCCAGCAAGGAATTTTGGAGAAGACAGAGCCAGGGTGTTGGAGGTACACAGAGAGAAGAAGAGACAGTGGACACAGGTTGTGTCAGTGTGCGTTCTGAGTGATAAGCACTGTGACATTTCACCCAGAGATCCTTTCCAACCTACATTATATCTATTTTTAAACCAGCGTATAGATGCAATGAGCCATCTTTGGCAGCACGCAAGAAAAAAAAATATTTAAAGGGCTTTCAAAATGAAGAATGGATTGCAAGTGTATTTATTCACAACAGCAGCGCGTTGCAGGGACAGAGTAATGTGCACTGACAGACCTGTAGGACTGGAAGGGACATAATGCTGACAGTCATGATTTGTGTGCTTTTTTTGTGGGGCTGGGACTGAAATAGAAGGAGTATTTCAGGTCAGGTCTATATTGACAGGATAAGCAAAAGGATGTCTTTGGAACATCACTGATAGAGCCATGCGGTTTCATGCTGCTGGATGCGTGATGCAAGACCGCTGGCAGCCTTACAAGGACATCAGTTTCTTAATGTCTAGAAATTTCCAACCACCGTTGCAAAACTTACTGTAGATTTTTGGGGATCTAGAGAATAGCAAAAGGGAAAGGTATTACGGCCACCATGAAACAAGTGAAACACCAATAATGGGTGATATTTTCCTGAGAACAGCCTTAATTTGATTTCTTTATCCGGATTTAGCCTAAGAACGCTTGAGCAGAGCTTCTTACTCAAACGTGCAGGCCCTGAAATAACTGCATTGTAAGAACAGAACTATGAAAAACTCTTTTTATGTTGCTTAGCTTTCTCCTTCAGGAAACCACCCAAATGGTATCTGTAATTCTACTGCACAGAATACTGCATTTCAGAAGACTGTGAAAACAACATCTACCAGAGCAGAACGTAGAAAATTTTCAAGGATTTTTAGCAGAGGCTTGCATTACCTTTCATGCATGAGCTGTGGAAAAAATAATTCACTCTTTCCTGTTTAAAACCACTCACTTGAATTTAACACATTCATCCATCACATGGTTACAGTGGATGGAACCACCATTAAGGCGGGATGGCTCGGTGTCGGGCTTTCAGGTACAAGTGACGCACACACAGACTTGAAGAGCTCAGTAACAAAAACCAGTTTGCAACAAAGCAAGCGAGTCAGTTTGCTTATTCAAACATCTCTTTTACAAGTTCAGCTCTGTTCAAATCTCTCACACCAGCAGCTGTGTGTTATGGGCATTTCTGGTGAAACAGAAACAATTGTAGTGTGAGGATGATTTTTCGAAGCCTGTTGAACAGCTTCTTTAATTTTTTTTCCATGTACAAAGCAGCCTATTGGGAATTAAAATGGTTGGCACGTCAAGTAAGCCTTGCAATTTGCTGTGTTTCCAGCACATGACACAATTCAGTGACTCGATGTGTTTTGGAGTATTTATGACTCTGTGTTAACACTGAATTACTGAAGTGGACTGTTATATACTCTCATTTCACCATTGAATGCAGAACTTGTGGAAGCTACCAATCAAGTCAGAAGGCTGTGAGATGTTTTAATATTTTCTCTCCTTACTCTACCTGCTAATTTTAACTTTGTACTGTAGGAATGAGATGGATTTAATAACATGTATGTGTTAATTCTGCAGAGAAGTAGAAAGAAAGGGTTTAGAAGGAACACAGGTTCCTTCTTCAGGTGTTCTTGTTCTGTAATATTGAAAGAAAAAGATCTGGTACTGAGATAGACAGGTACAGGCCATGATTACATTAAAAGCATCAGTGTTCCATACATAGACTGTACAAGTAAGATACATTTCTGTATTTCTTTCCTTTTTATATGCCCTATGCCAGAGGTTGAGAGCAGGTGGGAGACTTCGGCAAGGTCTCTCTATTCACCTGTGAGCTGTAGGACCTTTTTGGATTTTAGAATAAAAGTTAGGCAGGAGGAGGGGAAACTTTGTAAAACATGTAGAAAACTGGAATTTATTTTTCTTCAAGTCATTTAGCTTAATAAAGTTTTCACTTGATATTGGAGACACTTACTAGTTTTTCCAGAAATGCAGGTGAACTTTGCCAGTCAAAGTCCGATTGTGAGCCTGCACTTAGAGCCACAACTGGGAAGGCTGCTTCGATCCTGATCAGCTCCTGATCAGCTGCACCTCCGGAGTCACCCGGGGTTGAGGTCAGCCCAGAGGGAGTACGAGTGGCCACACTCACAATGTCCCCACCGGTCGCTTGTTTTACGTGCTTCTGGGGTAGATGAAACTCAGTGTTTTCCGTGCCAGAGGGCTCCTGTTGTGGTAGACAGGCCCACTATAGGGTTGGAGAAACCCCACCTCCAGAGCTACTCAGGACTGTGTGCTGAGCACATTAATTGGAGTTTTACGTTGTAGCCTGACAAGTAGATTGAGCTGCTTTGAGGCAAAGTAACTTCCCTGGTTTTACTGCTTGAACTTAGCTAGGGGAGGTTCTCACTGTTACTGTTACTTGCAGAGTGCTGTGGTCTGAAATTCTACACTTTATGGATCAAAAGTTATCTTAAGTGTTTCCACACTAGACAGAATTTCAACAGCTTTGACATCACTGACAGTTCCAAGAGCAATCCATGTGGGTAAAAAGCTGGCCAGAGAAAGAATCTGGTAAAATATTAACAAATAGAAAGAGCGCTCTGGCTCTGGCTTCATTCCGGCTCCAATCAGAGAAAGACGCATGATTTCTTTCTACGTTACATAAAACTTCATCTTTGAAGTGTTTCACAAATATTAACTAATCCCCTAGTTACATTTTCTTCACTTACATGTTCTTCTCTTGAATAGGAACTTATTTGAGTTGGTGTTCCTTCAGAAACACTGTTAGCCATAAGCAAATACCTAGTGACAAGTTTATTAAATGAAATTTTCCGTTTGGGGGGATTTCAGTTGGCTTATACAACATGTCTACTTGTATCTCTAGTTAAAAAAAATTGAAAAAATCTAAATATTAATTTCTGACTGTAGTTAACACATCAAATAGAAAATGTGTTAAGCATTTCAATACACTAAACATTTAAGTCCAATTTCAAAAGCAGTTTAGGCTCTTAACCATAATCTTACAGCTCTTATTGCCAAGGTCACTTCTGAAAGTAAGTTATGGGCTGGCAAATTAGGTGTGCTTTTTCACTGTTTGTTTGTGAAAACCAAGCGTCTGCATTTAAATTTTGCTGCACAGTCTGTATTTGTGCTGAGTTTATTCAAGTCCTTCACGCGTGTGAACCGTCCCAGTAACACGTGAAGGTCCTTAGTCAGTGTTCTCTTAGGATATTTCACTTTAAATGGCATTTCTGATTCTGGGGTGTTGGCTCTTTGTCTCTTTCATAGAACTAACCTTACAAGGTTTGCAGTTTTATGGGTTAAAATTTCTGTGTTTATGTGGATTTTTGATATTCCAAACCTTCACAATAACTATATAGAATGCTTGTGTTCTGTGGGGTTGTCCCAAACACCTAAGTAGCCTTTACTAGTTGTAACTATAGTGTCTCTACTAAAGTCAAGAGACAAAAGCCTGAGAGAAGGGGATGCATGTGATGCGTTGGCGCTCGTTACTTTGCATTTGGATCTGTGTTATTTCCAAAGATCACCCCCTTGGTTGAATACAGAAGACCCTTCAAAACTGAGGGGGGTTTTCAAAAAACAAACAGTCAGTGAGCAGTGCTGACTGCGTGCTATTTGTGGATCTGCTCATTGCTCACCACCAAGAGGTAATCTCATTCTGCTGCAGCTCCTGTTTGAGCAACAGGATCTTTCTGACACTGTTGCCTGCACTCTTCTATGCTGAAATTCCTCCTTATTATCTGCTAGATGTGGTAGAGGTCTAGAGTAATGATTAAAGTCCTTTTTCCAGATAGGAAAATACATCCAAAGATCTTCCCTGGGCTCAAGCATCCTCTTTGGTATCTTCTCCACCTGTAGGTAGCCACTAGGTGGCAAGCTGAACAATGTGATTCCGCATCAATAGCGCAAGAGTCCACTGGGCTTTTGCCACCTGTGAAAACAAATGCCACCAAGGTGACTCAGTGCAGAGATTGCGAGTGAACAGCTGGGTCAGGCTAGGCCTGAACAGAAGAATTATTTTGAAAAGTGTCATGTTTTGACACTGGCTACAGTATCATGCTTTGCACAGAGCTATAAACCCTCAACAGATTAATTCATTCCATAATTCAAGAATGTATATACTTTTTTTTTTTCCTTCTGTGTAGAATTTTGCTTGTGCTCTCTACCGTGTTCTGTTGACTGTGAAAATTTACCTCATCCTACTAATAACTTGGTCAATTTGTGCACCTCTTAGTCTTCTTGTGTGACTGAAGAGTACCCAGGACTGAAGCCTGTCATGGTCAAAAATTATGGAATGCTGTAATGAGTGTTATCGTGAGTGTATTGTGACTGCTTCTGCTGCTGCTTTGCCTTGCCATGGAGAATCTAAAGTTAAAATCACAGTGCCGTGAAAAATAAGGATGAAGTGGCAGGAGCCAAGCGCCTATAAATATTACCCATGGCTAACAAGGAATACTATGATTGACCAATTCCACTTATCTTACCTAATGGAACCTGTGATAAGACTAAAGTTCAGTGAGTTGCAGATAGCGGTTTTCAGAGAATTATGCGAGAGGCTGCGGAATCGGACTCCGATTGGTATTAAGTCTCCCTGCTTCCCAACCACAAATAATACTTTTTGAGTCAGTCCTCCCTACTACACACAGATATTCTAGACAACAAAACTGAAGATTTCCACAGTAAATGCCTTCCTTTGCTAGAGAAGATAGATACATATTAAATAAAACAAAGCCACCAGAAGATAATGGTAATAGTGGAGCTTTGTCAAGCACACGGAATTGCCTCTGAGCCCTTTGGATCGTGCATATCCAAACACGTTTTGCTGCAGCTTTTACGGCTGCTGGTGATTTCTTGAAACAGATCAAACTATTGCAGCCAACTACTCTGTCACTGTTTCACAATACGAGAACAGGTAGGTCTGACTTTGTGCCGTGTTGTCCAGTGTGTTCGTGTCGCCTTGGTGTGATACCCCTGTTCTCCCTTCTCGGAGAGAAGGGTAAAATTGTAAAATGTGATGTTTAAAACCAGCTGGACAGATAAATAGTGCTTGACTTGAATGCTTACACCAACCTTCCAGCTGCCTGCCTTCCTCCTCTCATGCAGTCTGGCACTGGTGGAGAAGGAGCAGGTACAGGTGAAGCCAGGACTGAGCAGGAGACACTGATGTATTTTACCACAGATGGTTCTGTGCCTCCTGTGTCCAGAAATGGTTCTGTTACTCAAGATAAGCCTTTGAGAATGCAGCACTATGGCAGCAATATATTTAGAGAAAGATAGTAAACTAATTCTCTTCAACTATCCAGTCTCATGATTAAATAAAAACATAACTACAAAGTATTTCTTTTTTTGAGCAGGGGAGCTTGAAGTCACACATTTGACAGAACAATCTGAAGAATCTCAGCAAAATATCAAAGCCAAGGATAAACATGCAATGTCAGCTGCAGATTTGACACTCAGAGGATCCAGGCTGGAAGTTCAGCAGAAGTTAAAACCCAGGAACTTACCTCGTGCTCATCGCATAAAACCAAACATCTCTTCTAATGTGGCCAAAATCCGCAACTATAATATTAGAGACTGATTTCTTTGTTGACAACAAGTCCCAGGTCCACACTTGCTGGTAACTTACTTTGTAGTCTGTAAATCAGACGTAAATACCAGCTTAGTTTTTTGTATGAGTTGGGATGTTTGCAGCCAGAAGAGAGAAAACACACCCTGCTTCATACTGTGAACCCTGAAATAAAGGGTTAATGTGTGAGGTTACAGTCTGCCCTGTTAATACTGATTTATTTTAATTATATATGTTAAATATTGCTTGCATCATGGATTTAGAAATGCCCAATTAATACATATGTAAAGCTTTGTGCCTTCAGGCAGGGCTTGGAGGTCTTTAGCAAATATTTTGTTGAGAAACTGTAGATGTGAGTTAAGCTTCGAAGTGAGGTGCCTCAACCTACTTGTTTTCTTATACTGAACAATGCAACCGTTAATCCCGTGCAGCTCTCCTTCTGCTTGAAAGAAAGGGGTTTGAGAAGATTACACCCGAATCTTGTGTTGTTTCTCATCTTCTGTAGCTCTTTCCATTTGTTCAGACAGCATGCAAGAGTGTAAAACTAAACTTCTACTGCCACACCAGTAATTATGTTGTTCTTTAACGAGAAGTTGCAGAGAGCTTAAAGCAGTGAAAACTGTGTTCATGAGCAACACTTAGAATCACACAGAAGCATTGAAAGAAATGTCTTACAGCAGATGAAATTAAAAGAAAACTTGAACAACTTGTGATGTAACGAGGGATATCTAAACAGTTGTGAAGACACCAGGACACTGAAACAAGTAATCAGTGTATTTTTATAATATTGCCAACAGTGCTGAGCTGTCTTGGGATGATACAGTGACCAACTTTATTATAAGTAAAAGAAATGCATGTGAAAACCACAAGAAAAACCAATTTTTACTGTGAGGATGGTCAAGTACTAGAACAGATCACCCAGATTGGTTATGGAGTCTCCATCTGTGGAGGTACTCAAAGCCCACCTAGATATGGTCTTGGGCAACCTGTTCCAGGTGACCCTCCTTGAGTGGAGAGGCTGGACCAGGTGATCCCAAGAGGTCCCTTCCAACCTAAGCGATTCCATCAGCGGTGTCACTGAAGTGAATACTACTTCCCAGTTGCTGCTAAAAACATAAAATGTAGATGGGATTAGTGGAGGAAGAGAGCTGCTTACCCATGGGTGCTTTATTTCTGTAGCGCTTTTCTTTTTAGAAATGCTTTCCAAGTATTCTTTGCAAACAGCTGCGCTCTCTGGCATCACAAAATGTGGTGGTAATCATTTTGAGAATTTGCATAGTTATTTTCCCACTCCCTGCTGAAAATGTTTTGCTTTAGTGCAGAAGTGCTACGATACCATCATCAGATGTGAAATCCTCAATAAATTTTGTTAAGATGTTACTGAGTCAATACGGGGCCTGAGTGACTTTGTGAGCTCCTTCCAAAAACATTTAATTACTTGAAAATCCTGTCATTGGATTCAACATTTAACATTGTTCATGAGCCGGAACAACATGATGCATTCCCTTCAACCAGCCCCTGAATGAGCTCTTTCTGTAGCTCAAAGCATAGTGGTTTCTCACAAGTACAGGAATTTTGGCCCAGATCACACCAGTTACAGCTCTCCCTGGTTATTTCTAGAACACAGTGTGTAAATTCCAAAGTTTTTAATAGCAGAAGATTATCCTGAATTATTTTTTTTTTAATTTCCAATTCAATGTTAAATACTGAACAGTGGAGAGACAGAGTGTTTCAGTGCTGTGAGATCCTGTGCACAGGCAGGTGCTGACTGTGTGTGCACTTAAAAAAAGAGCAGTTTGTTCCATGATCTTTGTGACACTGCATCTGAGCCTGGGAAACATTGCTCTCTATTCCTTACAGCCCAAATATATAAGCTCATGGGCTGCCCCCTTCAGAAATGCCTTTGTATACTTTTATTTGCGAGTTTTTAGGGTTGTTTTGCTTGTTTGCTTGCTTATTTGAGGGGGTTTAGGGTTTTTTTACCCTCCCTCCTGGTATGTCGCCTGGCATGCCTGGTCATGCAGCCCTCTTGCCAGAAATGCAACTTTAATTTATTCAGTTTCCCTGAGAAACAGGTTTCCTTAAGGCAGCTGTAGGTGAGGGAGGCTGATAGCTCTGGATTGTTTCACTTTGTTTTACTTGGGAGAGAGAAAAAATAATACCACTAATAATAAAATAGTTCAAGCATTGTATGTTTGTTTCCGAGTAACTATAAGAACATTGCCTGTAAGTAAGCTGAAAATTAACAAAGTAGGTATAATAACNCCTCCTCCTCCTCCTCCTCCTCCTCCGCCGCCCAGGTGGGCGTACCGGGGGCGCGGTGCCGAGCATCCCCGCAACCCCTTCCCCCCTCCCCCGGTTCTTCCCCCCGCACGGGGCAGAGCATCCGCGGCCGGCGTGTCCGCNTGTCGCCTGGCATGCCTGGTCATGCAGCCCTCTTGCCAGAAATGCAACTTTAATTTATTCAGTTTCCCTGAGAAACAGGTTTCCTTAAGGCAGCTGTAGGTGAGGGAGGCTGATAGCTCTGGATTGTTTCACTTTGTTTTACTTGGGAGAGAGAAAAAATAATACCACTAATAATAAAATAGTTCAAGCATTGTATGTTTGTTTCCGAGTAACTATAAGAACATTGCCTGTAAGTAAGCTGAAAATTAACAAAGTAGGTATAATAACAATAAGTAACGTGAAGATATTGTTTGGATGACACAGGGGGAGGTTGTCCTGAGTGTGTACGAAATACAGGGGGGAAATTCTCCTCCTGGGTGCTGCTTAGTAACTAGGGGGTTGTGATGCTTTTTGTCAGTGTTTGGTTGATGGTTGGACTAGATGATCCGAAAGGTCCCTTCCAACTCAGGCAACTCTGTGATTCTATATATTTCTCTTTTGACCAAAATACTTAACCGGGCATTGGGGTGGGGAGGAGTGGTGCCGGGGCAGGGCGGTGGGTGCTGAGTTGTACAAAGGAGGGAGAACCCCTAAAAGAAGAGGATTCCCAGCCACGGCAGGGTGCCGAGGAGATAAATCACGGCAAATCACTGGCCGGCGGTGTTACCAAAGGGTTCCCCCGCCCACACGCTGCCGCCCCCGGCCCACCGACCCTTTGTGCGCCCCGCAGCCCCCGCAGCGTGCCCACCCGAGGAAGGGGAAAGGCGCACGAAGCGGTTTCCACCCGCGGACAGTCGCCACTTCTTTCTCCCCGACCGCCTCGGCCTGCTTTGGCCTGGCTCGGCCCGAAGCCAGGCGCCCCCCGCAGCGCCCGGCCTTCCGCGGCCTCCAGTACGGGGCGGGGCGGCGGAGCTTGGCCCGCTGCCTCAGGCCCGCCCCCGCC